>PVKV010003558.1:19950-82864 GCA_004027835.1 Alouatta palliata | reverse complement strand
CTGACTGTTTCTAACAGTGAAAATCCCTGAATTTACATGAATTAGGTTCATGACCAGATCATAATGAACTGTATAGGCTAAAACCAAGTGAAGAAAATTGTGATAGTACAAGACACCACACTTCCCTAGTCAGTGACCAAGAGAGCTTTCCAGCTTTACCTAGCAGACTTTTAAATAGCCTTTTTATCCTACAGATTTGACTCTTCTTCTGAAGTTGCCTTCTAATAGATCACAACAGAAAATATTAGAAATGATGTTGAAATGTTACCCACTGGAACTTACAGCATGAATGGTGGGATTGATAAGGAGTCTAAGAGAACTGTTCTAGAGAGGATTTGGGTTAAGTAAAAGGACTGGCTTTCTGATGATAATGATGTTAAGTCACAGCTAAGATAACAGACGATATTGGCAGCCCTACTGCAGTTCACAACTCCAAGAGGCACCACCATATCATAGCCTCTGTACTAGTACCCTCTGGAGTCAGACAGTGCCTGGTCTGTAATGGCTATGCACAAAGGCCTCGCCTTGGGTCTGGGAAGCCTCCTCAGGGTTCTGCTGGGCTGAGAAGGTCTTGAGCCTTTTTCCTATAGATGGACTAGGCTGTCTAATCCAAAGCAAAAAAACTGACCTCTCAAAAACAGAAAGTCACACAGGAAATATGAACAACAGCACAATTACTTCACAATACTAGACTCTGGAAAGCACAAAAGGTGCCAAAGCCCATAGAGCTCATCAACCATTGACTAATTGCTCCAAGTCATTGGTCTACCTTCATAGTTGTGATGTTATAGCTAGAAGAGGAATTAGGATCATATACCAAATCCCTCATTTTAGCCCTTTGCCAGCAACTATCTATCATTTTCCACATACCATCACCCTACCCCCAGTACCGAACCAACTCCTCTTTTATCAAAGTAGGGAGAGGATCTGGTTGGGTCTTGATAGCTATCGTCAAGCACGGAAGCGGGTATAACTATGAAACATGGGTGAAGCTGCAAGGAGGCAGCATACATCCTTATGAAAGAAGAAACTTTCTGACATCTGGAGGCAATGAGTTGTTCTGTAAGGTAAGCTGACTGAAAAGGTTAAAACAAAGATGAATGAACTCATCTGGGATACAGTTTATCAGGCTATGGTGAACATCTATTCACTATTAAAACATTCTTCAGGTAGCTAACTCCTCCTTATCCCTCAAGACAAAATTCTGACATGATCTGCTTCAAAGGAGAGTCTTCACTGACATATTTCCCTGGCTGAGTTAATGGCCCCTTCTCATTTTCATTGCTTTTACCATGCCATACCAGAATTCTCTATCGCTATGTCTGTAGTAACCTCCAAACAGATAGCTTCAGGAGTGCAAAGACCAAGGCTTATTCACATCATATTCCTTAGTGTAGAATCTGATACACACAAGGACTCAATATATGTGTACTGAGCTGAAAAATAATAGTAATAATCAAAACGATAGCTAAAGTGTATTGAGCACTCACCATATGTCTAGCACTGTTCAGAGCATACTACATATTTTAACTAATTTAATCCCCACAATGACCCAGTAAAATTGGTATTGTTATTATTAATTAATTAATTAATTTTTTTGAGACAGAGTCTTACTCTGTTGCCCAGGCTGGAGTGTAGTGGTGCAATCTCGGCTCACTGCAACCTCCATCTCCCAGGTTCAAGCGAATATTGTGCCTCAGTCTCCTGAGTAGCTGGGACTACAGGTACACACAAGCACACCGGGCTATTTTATATTTTTAGTAGAGGTGGGGTTTCACCATGTTGGCCAGGCTGCTCTTGAACTCCTGACCTCAAGCAATCCACCCACCTCAGCCTCTCAAAATGCTGGGATTACAGGCATGAGCCACCACACCCGGCCCATAAAGTTGATATTATTACTGTCCCCAATTGATTGAGGTTAAGTAACTTGCCCAAGATTGCCAATCAAAACAAATATGATCTCTAATGTTGCTTTTAATTCTGAGATTACATTTTTTTTTAATCTCTTCAGGAATAAATAAGTGGTTCTATCTACTTTTCTCCCTTAATCTGATTTCAACTTTTTGATGAAGAACTCCACATACACGAATACCAATATATCTTCTTTCTGTCTCTTGGGTTTACCTTGGGGAGAAGGCAGCTGCAATTTGTCTGTGATCACTTGTGTTAGCACTGAGCCAGTATCTCTGTAAGTACAGAATCGAGAGGTCCCCTTGGAACTCTTAGTAGAACAAACTGCAAAACGATGAAAAGGGACAAAGTCTCCTCCATGGCAGCTCCCACAGCGGCAGGCCAAGTCTTGGAGAAAGCAGGCACATTCAAGGTGCAGAGCTATCTGTTGTTCCTTGGGCCAGAGCTCCCAAGCAGCTTCCCGTAGTAGAGGCACTCCAAATTCCAACACCTCAGTTTGAGGTAGGGATAATTCTTCTTGTAATGTGAGAAGAGAAGCTGAACCACCATCTGAAATTTAGGAAAATCTAAGTGAGATTTTCCCTTATAAACTTTTTGAGCTTCAATATGGCAAACTCCCAAGCGCATGGCTGCTAGGGGTAGAAGAAAATTCTATTTGTAAATTTAGGATGATATTACTGCCTCCTTTGTATAAAAATTTTTACATTATTCTGAGATTGATATTGACCATTTCTAGTATAAAGTACAACAGAGAAGAAATGATCAATGGTACAAAATATACCACTGATTTCATAATAGTTTCTCCTAAATTGAGACTTTACTTCAAATTATTATAAATGTCAAATCATAGGGAATGCTCTGTTCAAATATAGGGCCCAAACATATTTCAAAGTCAAAGGAAAATCATATGTGCTTTGGGTAGTCCATGCTACAATTTTATTCTTTCAGGTGGAAAATTCAAGATTGTAAGCTATTTATATCTTGCTTTGTTCATGTCTGTTTCAATACCACATATGTTTGTCTTCCTTGTGAGTTTCTGAAACTGGGGATGGTTTATTCTTTTATCTCATTCTTTGCACCTAGAAGCCAATAAAAGATTATGTCAATATTTTCTTAACCAAAAATCAAAACAAAATATTAACACCTGGGTTAACAAGGAGCTAGAATTTCTGAAATGACAATAAGTCTGAAAAATACAGCATATATATTTTTCACTATATCCATGTCTCCTTCATGGTTTAAATGATAATTTTCTTTTTGTTTCTTAGCCATAGGCTTTGAGAGAGAAGCCCTCAAACTGCGTGTGATGGTATGCACCTATGGAGCCCAAGAATTACAACCTGGGCAACATAACAAAACACCATCTTTAAACAAACAAATGAGAGAACCCCTTGATATAAAATATTGATGGTCTTTCTGAACACAGATACCTCCACACGGACTCTTTGTTCAGATCTGAGAAAAAGGGAACAGCCCTTCCTTACCTAACTTTGTCTTCTTCTCTTTGGTTTCATCAGTGATGTTGATAGAGGAAGGCACTAATATGGGCTCATTAGGAGGCTCTTGGCTCTTCTCAGACCAGCAGAGCACATGTATATCCACAAGAGCTCTCAACACCTGAAGTAGCTTATTTTTATCCCAGCCAGGCAGGAGGTGCTGCAACAGATCTGTATGGAAGGAGTGACCAATGATTGCAGCACATTTGACCAGCAACTGTTCCTCTGGGCTCAGTTGATCGAGTTGGCTTACTGCTATTTCTGCCAAAATCAATCAGTCAATCAGCAATGAACAAGATTTCTACAAAATCTAGAATATATCATGTTGAAAATCTGTACTTTTTAAAAAAAGATATGCTTTTCACCTACCCCTCTCTACTGCCCCCACCTCAATCTGCCCTTCTGCACTTAGTCAAACTTCTTGCAAGAGCCTTGTAGCTATGTCTTCATTTTCCATTCATTGCTCTACCAACAACAGTCAGGTTTTTACTACACTACTGAAGCTCTTCTCCCATGGTCACCAAAAGCTTTTTTCAGTAGACCTAAAAATCATCACTCAGCTACAGTAATGCTTCCCGTTTGCTTGACCTATTAGTATCCAGACCCTTTTCTTCTTATTTTCAACTAAACATGTAGGTCAGGCTTCCTGTCTCAGATCTCTGATAACTGTAAAGATCCTAACTTCAAGCCATTCAATATATCTCTCTACATTGTAACACAAATATTAGTATTAAATTAGTATTCACCAAGCCCCAAACCTTAAAATAATTCTAACTTTTTTCCTTTCTGTCACAACCTAATGGTTCCTCATTCATCATCTTTCTTTTGAGTATGTTTTCTCCTAAATAATGTTAGTACAAATACTCTTTTTCATCTGGATCATTATAATGCCCTGTTTTGTACATCTCTAATTTCCTCCCATTCTTATTCCAATAATATATCGACTGGTAGCAGAATTATATATCTAAGGTACAAATATAATCATGCTAGTCCTTTTCTTTTCTTTTTTTTTTTTTTTTGAGACGGAGTTTCGCTCTTGTTACCCAGGCTGGAGTGCAATGGCGTGATCTCAGCTCACTGCAAACTCCGCTTCCTGGGTTCAAGCAATTCTCCTGCCTCAGCCTCCCGAGTAGCCGGGACTACAGGCACATGCCACCATGCCCAGCTAATTTTTGTATTTTTAGTAGAGACGGGGTTTCACCATGTTGACCAGGATGGTCTCGATCTCTTGACCTCGTGATCCACCCGCCTCGGCCTCCCAAAGTGCTGGGATTACAGGCGTGGCTAGTCCCTTTCTTAAGCACTTTTACAACTTATATATGGGCTTTCACAATATAGCTTTGGCCTTTTATCTTGACCAAGGGTTTTTGAGCTATTTATTTTAGTTTGTGAATTAACAAGCCCTTTTTCCTTACCTGAAAATGTTTACCTTGGGTTAATTTTCTAGCTGTTTCCTAGGAACACTTTTAGAGTATCAGCTGTGTTACCAGGTAACATTGCTTATGCTAAGAATAACCTCTAATTGGGAAACTGAATTTGGACTGGGAAAACTGAATTAACTTGTGGTAAGCCACAGATTTGGGTTTCCTTGGGTATAGTAACTCTTGTAATAGGCCATGCCCCTTGCAGAGCCTGAAAGTGATGCCTGTTCGGACAATTATAAGAGATAAAGCCTTTAGTTGGTCCTCTAAGCACCCATGAATCATGGTTTCATTCACCATAGCTGAGCTATTATTTGAGGCTCCAGAGATTAGCCCCTGGAATGCTATGTAAACTGCTGTGAAAACTTTCACTGAAGAAAAGTACCTGCTGCTGTCCTGTTAGCATGCTCTATTTCCTTCTAAGTAAGGAAAGCTATTGCCAAGTATGGTCTATCATAGCTGTATCATTGTAAACTGTCTCTGTTGAACCTAAAACCTCCAGAGTAAAGAGCTTATAATGTAATAGCTAACAGTCATGGAATATTTATTATGTGTAATAATTTATTTCATTTAATCCTCAACTAGCCCCATGAGGTAGGAACTATTATTATCTTCATTTGACTGATGAGTGAGAGGTTGACTAACTTATTCAAAGTTCCATAGCCAGTAAGTGCAGGAGACCATGGTGCCCCGGGTTTTCTGACTCTAGAGCCCTGGCCCTTAACTACCATGGTGTCCTGTACTGCTGTTTCATGTGTGTGTCTTACTTTCTCAACAAGACCATACTATACTTGAAAGTATGTTTGTTCATCACAATATTCCTCAAGTATTAGTACCTTGCCCACCAGACACTTGAATAAAATATTAAAATAAGAAACAATTCATTTCTAAGAAGAACATCCCCTCTCCAACTATGCCTACCCGATTCTGATAGCTTCTTTATTCTTTATGGCATCAGTCATTCTACTTTGCACTCTTTTTGTTATTAAACTCTTGCTATGTGCATAACATTGTATCTTCACTAACACCATGGATTTTCTTAAATCTCAGCAACATTACCTCCTTTGCTTACTGTCTACTCTGGAAAAAGAATACGCACAAAGGGAAACTCAGGACTTATTTTTTATTAAATAATTGGAAAACTTTTCCAGGTCATCAGTCAGTCCCAAAGAGAACAATGAGCTCGCTTAAGTAAAACCTTACTCAAGTAGCATTACAAGTCTTCAAAGAGCTCTTCAGTCAATGCCACAATTTATTTCTAGAAGGTAGATTTCTTTTTTAGAAGAAATGAAGCCAGAATGATAATGAGAGACCTATACTCAATCACCCACCAAATTACAAATTGTAATGATATCTGTAATTGGTTCACTTGAGGTCTTCAAGGGACTTACCTTTCAAAAAGGGTGGGAGAAGCACTGTATCCAAGTTCATATCATCCTTGACTGTGCAGACATAAAGTTCCCGACTTTCTTCAGAGATGGCAGGAGAAATACTATATATTGTGGATTTCATGGCAATGACTATAAAGAAAGGCTATGACTGAGGAAAGCACCATTCTCAGTGACTGTAGTTTTAAAGGTGCAAAAATATGATAATTTAGTAAAAAAAAAAAAAACCTAAAGGATGAAGATGACTGGAATGTACTATGGTTTAAAGTGTTTTACCCCACCTGTCTACCTGTTCTCTAATTTTCTCTTATAAACTAACAACATTCCCTGTACCATTTGGTATCTTACAACTCATCACTATTCCTGTTCACCTTGTAACAGCTTTTGCTTCTATTATATCACAGCTCTGGGATGCCTTTCTGCTTTTATACATACTTCTACCCTTTATTCCTCTCCTACTCTCCTTCCTTCTTCCATCCCCCATCCAAATCCTCAAGCCACTCTTCTCATCAATAGTGGACAATTCTTTATTCTGGACTTTCATGTTTATAAATCCTAATTTCCTAGCCCCACCTCCTGGGCTGCTCATAAAAGGAACTATTGTAGATTGACTGGATTAAGTTATCCAAGGCAAGTCTTGAGTGTTTTCACCCTAGTTGTATAATATTTGTATTGTGTGCTTATCTGGTAAGGCCTAGTGTGGCCTATAATGTTACCAAAGAAAAAGTATGTACCTTGTAAAGGCCAAGTGATGTTATATTGGAGAATGAACTT
Source organism: Alouatta palliata (assembly GCA_004027835.1). Lineage (NCBI taxonomy): Eukaryota > Metazoa > Chordata > Mammalia > Primates > Atelidae > Alouatta > Alouatta palliata. Next base: position 75,874 of record PVKV010003558.1, on the reverse strand, counting down.
CAGCAGCTGGACCAGGGTAGAATTCTGGGAAACTAAGCTTACCTGAGAGATTTTCCCACTTGCTATTTTCCTCTTCCTCCTTTTGTAGGTCATGAAAGAGCAATATGTCCTTACAGAGAAGGTCTTGGCATAGGACCTCACAATAAAGGGGGTTTCCAAAGCACCTGCGAAGGTAGCTGCAGGGAGGTAAGGGATTTTACATTACAGATGACCACTTTAGGGGAGCCAAGCATAACAGTACTTCATACTGAGGAATCTTCTTTTGTTAAAGTCTGCTCTTCATGACAGACACTAACAGAGGTGGGCAGAGGCACAGAAATGTAAAAAAGTAATTTCTGATTGGCCTTTAAATGCATCTTGGCAATAACTTTTCTTTCTCAACTATTTTGCTTTTATTGATGTTGAAAGAAACAAACATCCCCTTGCTAAAGGGTCTGGCGGAAAGTGGCCTGATCACATATAACTGACACATGAAGCAAGCCACCCAAGTCCTAACTGTCTTGTGAAAACCAGGGAGGTACTTGATTACAAGAAGACTGTTTCCCTTAAATCTAGTCTTGGGGTCTCATCATGGTTACTAATACCATTCTCTCCCCCAATTCCAGTAAGACCTGTGCCTTCTCACTTATACTATGGCACTGGCTCCTCCCTTAATGAAGTGCTCAGCTAGTCCCAGCCACTCACATCTGCAGCTCTTGGGGGATGCTCACCACCCCTAGTTCCCAACATGCCATTCTCAACAGCGAGGTTGTTGCCAATTTTGAAATAGGCATAAGGATAGCCTGAGGGCTCTGCAGGAAATGCTGGGCCCAGCCACATAGCGTGAAGATAGGGGTCAACGTCATCACCATCATGATGGGTATACTGGCAAGCAATGTTTTCAAAAATTCCCAGGAAGCTGCATCCATATACTGGGCCTCATCAATGAGGAAAATCAGTGGTGCTTCCCTCACTGCCTGGAAAGAACAGCAAAGAAACAATAACGACCTCTGATCAGAAATAAAGTCACCTGGTTTTCAAATCTACCATGAATTTCCCATCAATAATTTAAATAAAATGTTAACATAGGCTAGAGTTTTCAGAGCAAAATGTACTAAGTCCAGGTAATATTTTACATTATAAAAATAAAATCGAATCCCTAAAAAAAGTACTGGGTTTCTGTAGACAAGAAAATACTCTAACTGAAACATGAAATAAGCATCAAAATATTTTCCAAATCAAACCTGAAGCTTTCAAATATTTCATTTTGGCAAAAGCTTCATCTTGTGTGGGAACTCATAATACCTTAAAACAGCAATTTCCAAACCAGGCTATGCATCAGAATCACCTGGGAGTATTTGGCAGCACTACCAATTACCAAGCCACACTCAAACAGACTTTAAAAAACCTATTTACACTCCCAATTACCAGGCCCCACTCAAACAGACTTAAAAAAACCACTGCCTCAAGTGATCATTCTAATGTGTTTATTGCATAGTTCTTTGTTTCTATGGTGTTCTTACAAAATGCGCATTGTTGTTTTGTCAAGTACATTGTTTTTAAGTAACTGCAACTGTATTACAGATCCCATTATTTCTCCCTTTCTAACCAGGACTGTTTTTAAGATCATTTCATAAGGCTATGTTTTCATATATTCCCCTATTTCTAAATTCTGCATTTTGTTCCATCATATTCATGCATGCATTCATGCCGATACCTCCCTGGCCTCCACAAACACTGTTAAAAATGTACTTGTTGGGATATATATCCAGGAGTTGAATTGCTAGGTCTAGAGATACATGTTATTAAAATTTGACTACTTTTAGATTGCTTTCCAGAATGGTTACATCAGTTTCTGCTTATACAGATTTTTGATTCCATAACCCTAGTGTAGAACCTGAGTATCTGCATTTTTAATGAATTGTAGGTAAAACAGCCATACAACTGCATTTACAAACTACTATTTTAAATTAAACTACTAAAATTTTATTTAGAAACAGGATCTGAAAAGAGCAAAGATCTTTTCTTGTATGCCATGCTGTGTTACAGGATAAATCCAAGCTTAAAAGTAGATAAATAACAATGAAGATATCAACAGATAAGCAGGCCAAGAAATGCCTGAATCAAAGTGTGATGTGGACAGATTAAAATAAACATAAACAATCTCCACATATTAAGAGTTAATGATATGTAGTGAAAGTACCCACCTCCTGAAGTACTTTAATAAAGCACGCTTTAACCTTCTTTTGTCTGGCCACATCATCCATGCGTGAAACTTTGAAGGACAAAGGAAACTGACCAGGAAAATTATTACATGTTAGCATTTAAAATGAAAACCTAATAAAAACATGCAGGTTCTCCAAAGGGAACACCAAACAATTCTCTTTGGACTGATAATGGGTTTCTGCAAGATTGAGCACAGAGTTACAAGGGCCAATCTAACATTAATATATAGTTCAAAGGGTGAGACAGAAAGTTCATGAAGAGTTAGAGACAGATATCTATCTCCTTTCCATACCAGATTCTAGAAAGGGTTATGACTAAGGAGTAAATGACAGGTTGAACTTAGCAATGACATTTGGGGCAGCTCCAGTACCCTAGTTATTCCAAGTATACCAGGATGAATCTGTACATGAGACTTGTCAGAAGAAGATGCAATAGACATCACCTAACATTGTCGCCTGTGCTAGGCTGGGGCATGCGAACTATGAGGGACCTGAGAGCCAAAGTGAGATGACTGCTAATCTATGTAGGCAAGAGTTTAGAGTCCCAAGCAAGGCCTACCTTAAGAGAGGGATATGTTAAAGGATTAGACAGATCTTAGTGTCTCTATTTTCTATTCCATAATACTCTGCAGGGTGGGTAGATTAGAAGTGATAGAGGACAAATAAAACAAATTGTACACCAGTGAATTTTTAGTTTGCTTACTACTGGATATCCCATACACCCTAGACCTCTGAAGGCTTTTGAGATATAGATGCTGGTTTCAAATGATATATTCTGCAGTGAGGGAACAGGAAGTTACGGTTAAAAGACAAAAGAAATTGTAACCAACTCAAGAACACATGGATATAATTCCTGGGGATATGCCACTGGTGATGGCCACCTTAAATGTATTTAGCACTTTAAAATATACAATGCAATCTCTTTGTATACCATCTCCTTTAAAATTCACATTAAAACATATACAGTACTATAACTGTTATTTCACAGATGAAAAAACTGTGACTCAGAGAAGCTAAGTGATTTGCTCCAGGACATCAACTAGTAAGTGTCAGGTTCAATACTAGAATTCGCTCTCCTCAAAAGGAGAAAGCCTGAGTTTTGGTGTTGAAGGAATTTCAAATCTTGGTCCTACCATATACGCATAGGTATATCCTCAGATTATTAGATTAGAAGACAATCCTAAGTCTGAACATCCACAAAATATAATAGTAATCTAATTCAGAAAGCCACTGCCTTCATTACCTTCACAAATAAGAGGTCATTAAAAAGGCAGTGAAGTTGTTCTTCCATTATCCCATGAAGCTGTCTTTGTAGGTACTCTTGCCGGTAATAGGCTGGGCACGTATCAATCTCAAAGAAGATGGCCATGAGGGTCTGGATGGCATAGAAGCACTGCTTGGAATCTGCTTCCTTCAGCATCAATGGCAACACCCTGGTGAATATTACTATCGTTATCAAGAGTCCCACGTACCACACATAGGTTACTTGCTTCACCAGTCCAAGAACGCTGAATCTAATGACACAAGAGTCTCAGTAACAAGGGAAAGAAGCCCCAAGAGAAGTAGGCTCTGACTAAGTCAGAAAGCAGGAGTCTTTACCTATGTCCTTCATTCTGGGCCAGGAAGTTTATTTCAGCCAACAGCTGGCTTTTTCCATAGCCTTTTCCACCTTCATATAGAACTGCTTGTCCCTTCTTCTGATGCAAACACTTTTGCTGTGCCACTTGGAAGGCTTCCAGTTCTTTCTCCCGGTCTGTAGAGAGACAGGGAGTACCTAACAGTCCTGTGCTTCTTAGTAGATATTCTATTGATTTGAATCAGTTTGCAAAGCTAACTCTCAGAATGGCCTTTTTCCTCCAGAATTGTTGTAAGAATCTCATTCATTGATGGGGTTTCATATCTCTTTCCAGAAAATCAATTCTGAACTAACATATGCTGGTCTTGAGGGCTTATTCCAGAGCCTACATAGTAACATTCAGAAAAATTAGGCATCTTGTGGATATGAGTACCTCTTATGTTTTTTGTAAAAATTTTCTTAAAATCAATTTAGTCTTCAAAATCTGTCACTACTATGTAAAAATAATGGACTAATAAGTATAGACTAAAATAAACATAAAGATAGCGAATATATAGTGTGGGTGATAACAGTCTTGGTGCTATTTTCACTATTCTACAGATGAGCAATTTTTCTCTGAAGATGATCCACAATAAGCTGGTCTGATCTTAATAGCTGAACTATGACTTAACAAACATTACTAAATGTTGGTGTTTCTCAGGCAATTATAGGACTTCACCTGAAATTTGAATATTTGACATGAAAAAGAAATAGTAAGTTCTCTTCAAAATTTCACTAAGAAAGTTGCTATTTTTTAATATAACTTAAAAGCATTTAGTCTTGCATTGTTTTGTTTTTTAAATCACATTTAGCCATCTACAGCTGAAACAAATATGATTTAAGTTACAAAAGAAAACGTACCTAACAAAGGGTGATTTTTGTTTCTCTTTCTTGCCAAATGTCTTTTTCCAAACATTCTGAGAAAAGAACAAAGGGAAATGTATTTGTTAAAAATAGATTAGGAACAGCTGTCTTCATAAGCAAATACTTTCAGATAATTAAGGCGGTACAGAGTTCTGAATAAAAGGGTTTTTAAAAACTAAAAATCTGGGGGGAGAGGGAGTAAAGAGGAAACATTATTGATTGTTCCAGACTCGGGGAAGTAAATTAATAGTGAAGTACACAAAGAAAAAGGAACAAAGAAGATCTGGGTTAGTGACCTACTGCTATTCTCTTCCTGTTGGAGAGCAGGACATTCGCTGAAGAACTAACTAAGAGCTAAACATAAAAGCTAAAGCTCTCAGACACTAAACCCTCCTTTTGTGTGTCTTATTCCAGCATGCCAGTACTAGCAGCATCTTTTTTTCCAATTTCATGTAATCAAAAACTTATTGTTCTGGAAGAGATGAGAGTAAACCTATCACACGATACTCACGTGCATCTTCTGTGGCCAAGATATTCATATATGTTCCCTGGGTTGGAGATATTTTTCATCATTTTTTCTGGGAGTTTCTTGAAGTTGTAAGCAGGTAGCATGGATCTTAGATATGTTACCTCATCACAGGACACCAAACCTGGATAAGCAGTTATCATTCTGGCTGCAAGACTCACTTTTGGGCCAATAACTGTGTCAGAAAGACAGTTGTAGAATTTTTGGACTATGTCTTCTACTTTCCTCCCTTAAGTCACAAAGCTAGCAGTCCAATGTCCTATTCTACCTGTATATTCATGTCTTGCTACTGCTCCAACCACACCACAGAGTACTGGTCCATTGGTGATACTGATGGAAACAAGTCTAGGGATCAGAAAAGCAACAATGGGTAAATATACAGTTGGAAGCCTCCAAGTCAGGCACTAGATCTGCCACTCCCTAGATCCAGAAGTCTAGTTTTACAGTTCAGAATGGAAAAGGCCAGAAGTTGCTGTCAGTCTATATAACATAAGGGGTACAAAGTACTGAATATTAGGGAGATAACAACAACAACAACAACAAACAGAACGGTTTCCCTAATTCAGCAGTTTTAGTTGGGGGTTATTATTAGTAAAAGATTTTCTTTTTTGTTTTTTGAGACAGGGTCTTGCTCTATCACCCAGGCTGGAGTGCACTGGGGCAATCTCAGCTCACTGCAACCTCTGTTTCCCAGGCTCAAGCGATCCTCCCACCTCAGCCTCCCAAGTAGCTGAGACTACAGGCACACCATCACCACGTAACTAATTTTTGTATTTTTTGGTAGAGATGGGGTTTCACTATGTTGTCCATCTCAAACTCCTGAGCTCAAGCAATATACCTGTCTTGGCCTCCCAAAGTGCTGGGATTACAGGTGTGAGCTACCACATCCAGCCAGTAAAACTTTTAAAAATTTTACATCTGTGGTAAGGCAAATATTTAAATATCATTTGAAAAAAAAAAATTGAAGGGTCAATTAACTTTCCCAGAGTTATATGGCAAAAGTGAACAGTGGAGTCAGAATGAGAATCCAGGCCTCTTGCCTCCTAGACCAATATTATTTCTACTATATCATGTTGCCTTAAATAACACCCCAAAATGAAAGTAGATCAAGAGATATCAATACAGGGTTAATGGATCAAATCATGTTAGAATGCACAGTTAAGGAATAATCGGAATGTCAGGACTGCAGATGGAAGGGTTTCTGAAGTAAATTAAAATTGGAACAAATTTTTTTTAATGAGTAGAGTAATATTTTAAAAATTCATTCATGCATACTGACATTCATTTCATTCACTAAGCACTGAGACGTCTGCATAGTACGGAGTACTTGGCTTGATGTTTAAAATATCCTGCCCTAGAGAAGTTAAGTCTAGGGAGGAGGGTGGTAGGTTTGAAGGAGGTGAAGAGATACTTATATGTCGGCAAGACAAATACTCCATATTAGAGATAGATACAGCACATTAACAGAACAGATGTACTAATTCACACTGAAGAGTAGATAGAGTATTCAGAAAGGAGAGGACATTTGGTCAGACCTTGAAAGTCAAAGAAACTGCAAAAGTGAGGCAATGATACTCTGGTGGGAAAAGGCAAAGGCTTTGAGACGTCGGGTGTGGTCATGCAAAACTAAGTACTTCAAGATGGCTAGACATGAATAGAGGTGTTTGGAGTTGAGAGAGATAATGGGAGAAGTGGTCTTATCTGTCTAGGGATGGAAGAGTATTAGACATATGAATTATTTTAAAAGAGGTCATATACTGTTCTAGGTGAGGCAAAAGCCCAAAGGTGGCAAGGAGCAATTCATACATAACAGAATAAGTAGAATTTACTCACTGACATGAAGATTTCACATGAAAGGTAACAAGATATGTAGGCAGAGAAAGATTATGCAATGAGGTATAGTCTCACATTAAATCTATAAACAATTTTCAGTAGTTCAGAGAGAATGTGAGAAGTAGCAATCATGTTAACACTATTATCTCCTAAGCCATCAAAATTCTTTGCCCTCCTCAAAGGACAGGATTAAGGGATCTTGGCTGGGCGCTGTGGCTCACGCCTGTAATCCCAACACTTTGGGAGGCGAAGGTGGGCAGATCACCTGAAGTCAAGAGTTTGAGTCCAGCCTGGCCAACATCGTGAAACCCTGTCTCTACTAAAAATATAAAAATTAGCAGGCATGGTGGTACACGCCTGTAATCCCAGCTGAGAGATTCTGAGGCAGGAGAATTGCTTGAACCCAGGAGGCAGAAGCTGCAGTGAGCTGAGATTGCACCACTGCATGCCAGCCTGGGAGACAGAGTTAGACTCTGTCTCAAAAAAAAAGTCTCTTACTCTTCATTCACTCAGCTCACTGACCCCACGGGGAGAAAAAGAGACACTCAAGACAATACCATGCTGTCAGTTCTGCTGTCATAGGAAGAGTAAGACTGAAAATCTTTTAATATTTCATGATGCTTCCTCTGCCTAAACACCCCTTCCCACCTTCTCCACTTGATGAACTACTTTTCTTCTCAACCTGGCTCAAAAATAATATTTATAGTGAAGATTTCTTTGGTACCTCTAGGGAGAATTAACTATGTTTTCCCATAACACATTGTTGTAACTCCTATAGCATTTTATTTCTGAACTTTAATTTCATTGTATTAAAGTTACTTGTTTACTTAGCTAAACTGGTAAAAATCTTATTTCTCTTTATGTCCATAGCACCTAGCACAGTGCCTGGCTCATAACTGTGTTCAAGGAAAGCTTGTTGAATGAATGCATTTATGTATGCCAGAAACTCAGCTATGAACAAGTCAATCATGAAACAAATAATACTTTTCTCACTTAGTTATTTCTTATTTCTTTCTATTATACTTTATAATTCCTCCTTGTTTTTCCTGGAAATCCATATTCCTTCTTTCCTTTAAGACCTTTCTGCACTGATAAAGAATGTATTCTTTATTTGATATATGTAATTGTATATAAAGTATTTCTGGTACTAAAAAAACATAATAATGATATTCTGAGACTTCATTCCCTATGTCTCAACAATATCCTGAAGAAATACTCAGGGAATCATCTTTCCTCCAAATGAGCTAAAAGCCGAAGCTATTTCTCAGATTAGAAAGAGGAATTCAGAAGATGTCCCAAGGTGAACAGTGTCTTTGAAAAAGAAGACATGGAAAGTAGTTTTGGGTCTGAGTGAGAGCTGATGTGATGTAGAGAGAAATGAGCAATGGTATCTGCTACCGAGGCTACGTAGGTAACTCTGAAGCTTTAGCATCTGGTCAGCATTTCCAAAAATATCTTCCTTAGAACATTAGTTACTCTGGATATTTATAGATCTTTCTGGAGAAGAATGTTTGATGACCAAGTAAATTTGGGAAATGCTGACTAAAACTAAATATAACATTTTTTTTCCCGTAACACTACTCAGAACCTTTGATGTGTTAATGTTCATTTTTAACCTTGAAGAAGGAAATATAATTTGCATCACTTCCCAAACATATTTGGCCATGAAAATCTTTTCTTTTTTCATGAGTGTAAGGCCGGTTGCCTCGCTAGGAGCTCGGACATGCCCATCCCTCCCTAAGCCTGGAAACTACATCACCCTTCCGCGCTTACCTGAGCCTTCCGCGCTTACCTGAGCTCCGTCACGTAGCTTCCCTAACGCCCACTTCTGCACTCCCCACCCAAATCTGCACTCGGTACCTAGCCTGCTGAGAAAACCCCGCCGAAATTTGAAAAACCCTGTTTCCCAATATCCAATCAATAATCGCCTCTAATGCCTGTGCACCGAAAATCCCACCTACCTACCAGTAGCAGCTCGCCCCGACCAAGCTCTGTTTCCCAATACCCAATCAACTGCCCTATGCTTTGTCTTCCAATGTCCACCCAATGGCCTCTGACCCCTATAAAACTCCTTGCCCTGGGAAGTTGCGCGCGACTTCTCTGGCCCCCTTTCCCGGACCACAGAACCTCGCCCAGGAGCTTAATAAATTGGCATTTAATTTTCCTCAGCTGATTTTAGTTTCCTCATTTTAAACTCGGCGATATTCCTTACAATGAGCACATTAAAGGACTAACATTCTACTAAACACACTCTGGGAGATACTGAATTAGCAATTATCTTCAAGGAAAAAAATCACCGATCTTGAAACCTAGCTATGAGACTCTGACATCTGGTTGATCTACTAGCATAACCTTTCTGGATCTCAGTTTCTTTAAATTAAAGTGGTCAAATTTGATGAAGTCTAATACTCCATCTAGTTCTTAACATCTAGTATATTCTTATTCTAAATAAGACTGAAATGACCAAGTTACAGCCTAAAAGTGATAAAAGGCATTCTTAAGGGCATTGTAAGACAGCCTCTAAAGGCCAAAGAAATGATTCTTTTAAGAGTAAGGGCCAACGGTGGGACTCTTGAAGGCCACAGGTCAATACAAACTTCAAGGACAGAACAGATCAGCACTGGAAGGAATGGCCCATGTGATGGCTAATACTAAGTGTCAACTTGATTGGATTGAAGGATCCAAAGTATTAATCCTGCCTGTGTCTGTGAGGGTGTTGCCAAAAGAGATTAACATTTGAGTCAGTGGGCTGGGGAAGGCAGATCCACCCTTAATCTGGTGGGCACAATGTAATCAGCTGCCAGCAAATAAAGTAGGCAGAAAAACATGAAACGAGCGATACGGGCCTAGCCTTCCAGCCTACATCTTTCTCTAGTGCTGGATGTTTCCTTCCCTCAAACATCAAACTCCAAATTCTTCAGTTTTGGGCCTCAGACTGGCTCTCCTTGCTCCTCAGCTTGCAGACAGCCTATTGTGGGACCTTATGACTGTGCAAGTTAATACTTAATAAACTCCCCTTTATGTGTGTGTGTGTGTGTGTGTGTGTGTGTGTGTGTGTGTGTATATATATATATACACACATACATACATATATATATATATATATATATATATATATATATATATATATATATATATGTTCTATCCCTTTAAGAGAACCCTGACTAATACTGCTCAACATCTCAAGACTGGGAGGTAGGTTGTAGGAGTATCTTCAGATCCCACCAAACCTGAAAGAAGTGTTAACATGTATTTGCCATGGGTAAAGACTCTGAGTATCTATTAAGCAATTGTAGCATGTTTCTTATCTCTAAAATAAGGCTTGGATCAGAAAATCTCTAAATTCCTTTCCACTACTAACATTCTGTAAGTGTGTATCTATAATTATATCACATTAATAGCATATTTGATTCTTTTGGGGGAGCATTTGCATTTTATAAGAGGCAGCTGGGGGATAAGTATTGCAACAACACAGGATTTGAAGACTGAGATCTGGGTTTCATTACCAGCTCTGCTATATGCTAGTAACTTCTCTTCTGTGACCTTAATTTCCTCATATATAAGAGGAGCTAGGCACGGTGCTCACACCTATAATCCCTGCACTTTGGGAGGCCAAGATGGGATGATCACTGGAGCTCAGGAGTTCAAAACCAGCCTGGGCAACATAGAAAGACCTCATCTCTACTAAAAACAAAAAAAATTAGCCCAGTGTGGGGTGTGTGCCTGTAGTCCCAGCTACTTGAAAGGATGAGGTTGAGGATGCAGTGAGCTGTGATTGTGCCACTGAACTTTAGCCTGTGAACAAAGTGAGATCCTGTCTCTAAAAAAAAAAGTAAAAAACAAAGAGGGATACAAATTTTCACATTGGTAGCATATACTAAAGTATTCTATAAATGTTAGAGCACTAAGTACATGTAAGATATAATTTTTATCCATTTTGAATAAGTTATAACAAGCGAATCAATCTGATTCGATGTTAACATTGGAAGTAACTATTTCTAAAATTCATTCATGTATACACTTGCTCAACAGCTTTCTATTTCAAAAAGTCACTTGAAACTACCAACCAACTTTATCATAATGTAACTAGTGGGAAAACAGATTTTTCTATATCTTCATCTGGGTTAGGTTTTGTGAAAGGTGGTTGGGTGAGGAGTGGATGTGGAAGAGGGAGATCAGTTCAGTGTAAGGTCGAGAAAAAGCAATAGGATCTGGGAAAGACCCAGAGTGAAAGCAAAGAGAGTGCTAACCAGCTATGGTTCCTTTCTATCTAGGTAATTTCCCCACAATTTCTCTCACACTCCCTCTTGTAAACAGGCAGCCTTTATTCTGCATTCTCTCCACAGGCATGTTATTTGCATTGTATTAATTTAAACATTTGCTTGTTCCTTTGTGGTGTTCTCGAATCTTGGCATGTTTGTTCTGTTTCTCCCCTTTTCCTGATGTGCTGAATGAAAATGTATCTTTATTTACTCTGGGTATCCAGTACAGAGATCTGTATCTAGTGATTTCTTAATAGATCTTGTTTGCTCACTTTCCTTAGCATGTTCCCTCTCCATTAGGCAGATTCTGGACTACTTGAACCCTGCCACTTGTTACCGTCTCCTACCCTGCCTGAAGAGCCCCCTGCGGCCTGAGAAGCTCCTCTCTACCCCACCTTCCTCCTCACTTGGTTTCAGCAAGATTCTCCCAGCAGAAGCTGAAGATGCTGAAGGAGTTCTCCAGGGCATGTGCACACTCGTCTGGCTTCTTATCACCAGGAAGGCCGAAAACACAGAGGAACATGCAGGCCTGGGATAGATGATAAACAAAGAAATGAGATGTTTACCTAGGGAAGGAATATGACTTGCCTAAACTAAAACAGCTTCCCAGAATGAACCCAGACCCTATCCTTGAACATTCTTCTGTTGGAAATAAAGGATTCTGCATGATTCATAAAATGGAAACTCTGGGCCACAACATGGACATTTTTGTAAATCTTGATTTAACTAACTAATCAAGGAACTGAAATTTAAAACACAAGAAAAACTGCTATCAAGAACTTTTCAAAAATTTAATTTCTAGTATATACCTTAAGTCTATCTGCTCACATTTTCTTCACCTACAATGTCAAGTATTAAGATTCTGCTTTTTTCCAAGATCCTTAATTATCTGAGAAAGACTTGATTACATTTACTTTACTAATAGAACCAGAGGAACATTCTTTATGCTTTCACAAGGATTCTTCAACAAGAATTCAATAAAAAATGACATGGAGGGTAACCCTCAGTAAGGATGAAAATTAAATTAACAAGAACATCCCATTCCTTAATTAACATTAGTTGAAGTTTTAATGTAATATAGCTTGTTACAAAATAAGTAGCAGAAAATTTGACTTAGACATGTGTTACGTGGGAGATCAACTGGTCATAAAAGACTATTACTCCTCACTCACCTTTCATACTGATGGGTCGAGTTTCCTTGTACTTACTTTCTCAATCATAAAGATCCGACTTAGCTGACCACCCCCTTTCTCAATGACTGTGGAGATGTATAAGGCAGCCTCCTGGATAAGATGACACAAATGTAACATCCACGCTGTCTTGCGGAACTCTAGGCTGACCAAAACCAGAGTCACGGTACGGAATTCAGATACATACTCTACAGGCTGGCCTTCATCGATCTGTAAAGACATATTGAGTTACCTTGCCTGTATTTTCAACTATCAGTATCATGTTCAGGCATTTTAATTATGTATTTCATGGTATGTATGAGAAAATAACTTATGGGTCTCAGTCAAAAACTTAAAACAAAATTCAGTATAGAAGATATACAAACCAATGCACTTGGATTAGAACTGTTTGTTAACTTTAGGCAGAATTCACTGATAAAATTTATCAAGATTTACTCTCTAAGAGTTAATTTGACACATCCGTTAGTCATTACATCTCTTACTAAGGAATTCACATATATTCATATACAGTCAACTTACATTTACCAAACATACACTCTATACCCTGCTTACAGTATACTAAATTGTTGAAGAACAAACTAAAAAGCAAATATGGCTTCTACTTTCTAGGATTGAGAAATCTAGCTAAAGGTTTAAGACATGTTCGTCATAGTATTATATTGGCACAGATGGGTAAATCTGCTGGAATTACAATGGGGAGCTGGAACACAAAAAACTTGTCACTTATAGTTGTACATCTGTTTGTGTGCACACATGCATACACACACACACACACACACACAGAGAGAGAGAGAGAAAGAGAGACTACACAAGGATTCAAGAACTAGAAAATAACCTTTTTCAAAAGGTTTTTCATTACGTGCTTCCGCAGTGTTTGGTCAAGTTCAGAGTGTGGATCCAATTCCAGTGCAGTTCTTAGAGTCTCTGAGAAAAGAAAAACAAAATGTCCCTGGCCATGTGGAGAATGAATGTTTAAAATTTTGGGTTTAGGTAGAAAGGACAAAGTAACTTACCAGCACTTGTACGGTAATGTGGCAGATAATCGAGGCACTTGTCAAAATGCTCATCAAAATCAAATGGGTCAATGATCCGCATATCTCTTAACTACAGAAAGGAAATGGCTTAATTCTGTGCCACACACAAGAAAGGCTGAGGATTCTACTCCTGTTATTTGCCTTTTTTCTCCCCAGCCTCACTGTTCTACTTCATCTATCTTCATAGGAAAATATTCCCAGCCTCCCTCCTAAATTGAGTTCCAGTGGTTGTTGGTTTGGTCAGACAATATGTGAACACTGCCAGATCACTGCCCTGTGTAGTAGGAAGGCATTTTCAGGATGTGAATAGATGAGGCTAGTCTCCTACCTTCACAGCTTCATCCTCCCTCATGACTTCCACTTCAAACATATACTGCTCGCAGAGCATCCAGCAGTTCCAGGACAAGACAATCTCATTTGCCTGAGCCAAACGCTGAGCTAACTGGACATCGTCTACATCACACCCAATCACCAAGAGGTATTGCTGCCGCTCATCTCCAACAATAACCTGGGAAATCTGACCTGCAGACAGACCTGTCCAGAAAAAATGAGATAAATGGAGAAGAGCCAAACTCAGTTGGGAAACTATGCAACAGGAAGGATATGGAATCCCCACATGGCTCTATGTATCATGCCAATCTTGTTATTGCCCTCAGCTGCAGAAGTTTTAGGTGCGCTAACCTTTAAAAATAATACCTTCCAGCTGGGTGCAGAGGCTCACGCCTGTAATCCCAACACTTTGGGAGGCCAAGGCAGGTAGATCACAAGGTCAGGAGTTCGAGACCAGCCTGACCAACGTGGTGAAACCCCACCTCTATCAAAAATACAAAAAAAAAAAAAAATTAGCTGGACGTGGTGGTGGGTGCCTGTAATCCCAGCTACTCAGGAGGTTGAGGCAGGAGAATCACTTGAACTCAGGACATGGTTGCAGTGAGCTGAGATCATGCCACTGCATGCCAGCCTGGGCTACAGAGCAAGACTCTGTCTCAGGGGGTGGGGTAGCTTCCACCATATTTCCTTCTCTTATATAATACACCTGGAGATGGACATTTTGTCTGTCTGGAGATGGAGGAGGGGAGTAGTGGAAGAAAGGGTGTACATAGGGGTACAAGGAGACTTTTTGAGTGATAAATATGTTCACTATCTTTATCGTGGTGATGGTTTCAAAAGTCTATAAATATGCCAATGTATAGTATCAATTATCCCTAATAAAACGAAAACCAAAAGAGACAAAAAATATGGCAGGAAAAAAGAGATGCCATGTAACATAAAATATAATTCTTTACCACTGCTCCTCAAAACATAATAGCTGGAGCCAACTTTTGCCCTTAAAAGACGTTTCTGAACATTTGTGAAGGAGCTTTGTGTATTGAGTTTCCCCTCCAATCCTGACTCTGCCATTGGTGAAACTTTGGCCTCTGTATGCAGCTTTTAAATTTTTATTATATTGTATTATATTTTTGATTGTTTCAAGCAATAACACAGTTCAAAAAGTAAACTATATTAAAGTATATTTTAAAATCTGGCTTCTACCTACATGCACATCTTTACTATTTTCCTGATATTAGTAATTTGATTAGTTTCTTACATATTTTTCCACTGTTTCTTTATATAGATATAAACAAATTTAAAAAATTCTTATTTTTCCTTCATACACAAATGGTAGCACACTAAACATGCTGTTTTGTATCTTACTTTTTTTCACTTACTATATCTTGGAGATACTGCCATATCAAGACATCTTATTTTTTAAAAGTTGCAGATAATCTTATTGAGTATACATATTTTTTACTGAACCAGTTTCCTATAGATAAATTGTTTTCAATTTTTTAAAAATTACAAACCATATTACAATCAATAACCGTGCACATGCAACATTTCAGATGTGTGCAGATATACCCATAGGATAAATGTCCAGGATTGCCAGGTTAAGGAATAATGCATTTGTAAGAGTCAATAGTATAGGTGGTATGTAAGTGAAAACAAGACTTTTTAATATATATATGGTTTATTTTTTGTTGACATAAAAAATAATAAAAACAATAAAAATAAATATAATAAAGATTGCCAGCTCACCTTATACCATTGTCACTCACAGTATGAAAAAGCTCATTTCTCACAGACTCACCAAACAGTATGTTGTCCAGCATCTGAAGTTTTGCCTATCTATACGTAAGACAGGTAGTCAATGTACTTCCAATTGGCATTTTTCTTATTATGAATGTTGATCACATTTTCACATGCTAAAAGACATGCATTTCCTTGTCTATATATAATTTACTCATGTCCTTTGTCCATTTTTCTCTTACAGAGTATTATTCGTTTCTTGATTTCTAGGTGCTCTTTCCCTAGTAGAGCAATTTACCCTTTGTTTATATGAATTGCAAATATTTTTTCCCAGTTTATCATTTATTTTTGAGGTTTTTATAGCAAGTTCTTCCCTCTGCCCCCCGCCAACTGGATCACTCTTTTGGGAGGTACTACCTATCTTTAACTGCAGGTCCTGGCCTTCTCTGGTATGATAGATCCCAAATTTCTCCTGTATCTCCAGACTGCATTTTGCCACCAAGGTAATGATGTCACTCAGTTGGTTTTGTTCTACTCTCCAGAGTGCCAGAAGCACGTTCCCTGCAGAGATACAGATCAGTTGACGGGGACCAAATATCCAGACTTACTTGGTCCAGGGTAAAGTGCCCAGTAATGCAGAAGATCAACGTGACCCAGTGTGGGTATCATGTAAGTTATCAGGCAAGGTTTCTTTGCTGTATACATTATGCTAGGTTAAAATATTGCTTTAGATCCTCAAAATCATTCAGTACATAGGTAGAAGTTGAAATGATCCTAAGGATAGCTTTGGTAATTTTCCTTCCACCAGTATACTAACAGAGGAGGAGAGGTACTAGCAAAAGATTAATAAAAGGTGAGTTCAAGTTCATATCTAATTTTATGGCTGATTTCATTATGTTTAAATGAGAAGACAGGCCAACTATGGAGCATACAGCTGTTGGTGATCCTGAGTTCTCCAGATATGACATGCTTGACTCCTCCCCATCTCATGCTTAGCTTCTGCTATTAATGGCCAAGTTTCTCATTAGTTTTCTCAAGAACGCTTCATATATACTTATTTTCCTGTCCTTCAATCTAAACAAAAATGTAAAGCATGTGAGAGCTTAATTTGGGCAAAGCTTTTCCATTAGACTAGAGAATCCTTTGAGGCATAGACTATGTCTTCCTCATCTTTGTATCCCCAGGGTCCAGTACCTATTAATTGAACAATGCTGAATAAACAAATATGCCAAATTCCACCTAAATACAGTCCTCTTTGCTCACAGTCTTTTAAGTATTCAGAAAAACTGAAAAATACCTGTGATATTTAGGATATCCCCTCCATAACAGAGCACATCTGAAATCAAGCAAGGAGGAGGAGGAAAATGAGTCAAAATCAGATATAAATCAGATCATGGCAGAATCATACATGGTCAAAAGAATGGCCTACTGAGTTTATCCTCATGTCTTTCTTGCCCATTTGTTCACTCCAAGACTCAGGCTCCTTCTTCCTTCTTTTCATTTTCTCCCCCAAATCTATCTGTACCTACACACATCTTTTCTAAAATGGAAGTATTCCTGTTCTCTTCAAAGCCACCCCATTTTTTGATAGGTATCTTATCCCCTCTTACCTTCTCAAGAACTTCACACCATTCCTAATCTTCTCTACTGATACATTCCCATCAATAGCTTAGAAAATGAAACCAAAACACACAAAAATAACCCACATACTCTTGGCTCTACCTTCCCTTCTGCCTATTATTAGCTCCATTTTTTTTCCTGCTACATTCACAACAAACAAACAAAACCCCCTAATCTCAAAGAAGTTGGCAATATGTACTTTCCTCACCTCCCATTTACTCTTCCTTTTACATGTTTTCTCTGCCATTATTTTTCTCAGATTACTCCAATCTGACTTCCACCTCCACCACTTCAAATTATCAAGCTCATCAACAGCAATAATCTTGCTAAATTCAATACTTTTCTGACTGTCAGAAAAGTATTCAATACTTTTCAGCTGTCATTTTCAACCCAGCTAGCTGCAGCTTTCTTCTAGAGACACTACCTCTCCTTTGGCTTCAGGAACATGACAGTATCTTACCTCACTGGCTGCTTTGCAGTCTCTTTTGCAGGTTCTTTCTCCCTCATCATAATCCTCCCCTGGAGTTCCTCAAGCCTCAGCCAAAGGCTCTTTCTCTTTATTTATGGTCTCCCAACATGAACTCAATTGGTTCTTAACTTTAAGTCCTACTTTACGCAATCAACTCACAGTTTCATCTCTAACAGAGATCTTTTCTCTGAGCTCCAGGCTCAATCATAGCTGGATTCTCCACTTGAAGGAGTCATTCTTCACCTGAATGACTTATTGGTATCTCAAACTCAACATACTCAAAACAGAACTCTTGATTTTCTTTCTCAATGTTCAGTCTTTTCTGTCTTGGTAAATGACAATTCATTTATGAAAGCCAAAAAACTGAGTCCTTTTCTTACCACTTCCCACTGAAATTCAATCTATTAGCAACTCCTGTCTGTTGAACCTGCAAGATATATTTTAGGTTAATCTACCCCATGCAGCTCCACTGCCATACCTCTACACCAACAATCTCCAGTCTTGACTGCACATTGGAATTGCTTATGAAACTTTAAAACGTCGCATTCCTGGGCCAACCTAAAGAAATTCTGATTTAAATGGCCTGGGGTGAAGCTCAGGCATTAAGATTTTTAGTTAGGCAAGGTGGTACGGTACCTGTAGTCCCAGCTATTTGAGAGGTTGAGGTAGAAGAACCTTTTCAGCTCAAATGTTCAAGACAAACCTGACCAACATACTGAGACCCCAGTCACAAAAAAAAAAAAAAAAAAAAAAAAAAAAAAAAAAAAGGTCCGGCGCGGTGGCACACCTGTAATCCCAACACTTTGGGAGGCTGAGGCAGATGGATCACAGGTCAGGAGTTCGAGACCAGCCTGACCAATGTGGTAAAACCCCATTTATACTAAAAATACAAAAATTAGCCGGGTGTCGTGGCATGCACCTGTAACGCCAGCTACTTAGGAGGCTGAGGCAGGAATCGCTTGAACTTGAGAGGCAGAGGTTGTGGTGAGCTGAGATCGCACCACTGCACTCCAGCCTGCACAACAGGGTGAGACTTCATCTCTAAATAAATTAATTAATCAGTTAATTAAAATTAAAAAAAAAAATTTTTAAAGACAATTAAAAAGCTCCTCAGGCAATCACAGCTGAGGTTGAGAACCACCGCCCTAGACCAAATCTCCATCACTTCTCCAGAACAATTGCCTCTTCCAGCTTCTATTCTTATTGTTCACTTTCCACCAGCATTCAATCTCCACAAGGTAGCCAAAATCAGCTTTAAAGTGTTAATCAGATCACATTACTCTCCTGCTAGACCTTTCCACAGTTTTCATTTATACAGAAATATATAATTCCAACTCTCTACTATGGACTACAGAGCTTGGTGATCTCACAGCTACCTTCTCCCAACCTTGCCTCAAACCACTCTTCATCCTGCCGGCTATGCTTTGGCTGCACTGGCTTTCTGTTAGTTCCCAGAGCATGCCAAGCTCTCTCCTGTCTCAGAACCTTTGCACTTAGTAATCTGCCTGAAATGCTTTACCCCTAGCTCTTTACAAGCTATTGCCCTCATCCTTCATGTGTCAGCTTGAATAATATCTGCTCGGCCAGGCACAGTGGCTCACACCTGTAATCCCAGCACTTTGGGAGGCCGAGGCGGGGGGATCACAAGGTCAAGAGATCAAGACCATCCTGGCCAACATGGTGAAACCCCGTCTCTACTAAAAATACAAAAATTAGCTGGGTATGGTGGCGTGCGCCTGTAGTCCCAGCTACTCGGGAGGCCGAGGCAGGAGAATTGTTTGAACCCAGGAGGCAGAGTTTGCAGTGAGCCGAGATTGTGCCACTGCACTCCAGCCTGGCGCCTGGCGACAGAGTGAGACTCTGTCTCAAAAAATAATAATAATACCTCCTCAGAGGAGCTTCCTATGACCACCCTGTCTCATACACTCCCCTATCCTAAAATTGTGGCTTCTTTTTATCACTATACTATGTTTATTTCCTTAATAGAATATATAAGCTACAATTAATGTGTTTATTGTCTGTCCCACTAAAGTGGAAACTCCATGAGGGCAGATACTCTGTCTCACTTTCCCCTGTATTTCTAGTATGCAGCAGTTGCTGGTATTAGAGTACATATACAATATGGAATTTTTATCTTCCCCTTCATCCAAACCTGATAAGAAAAAGCAAAAGACCTTTCATATGTGTTCCTTAAGGATAAGGGGTAAGCCAAATAACGAAATTCTTAATGGAGATGCCACAAAGTAATTACTCTTCTGAATCTCAGAATGTTGAACAGAAGCATATAGGGCACTGTCAGTAAACAATGAGAATGTTACATAAGTACTAAAAGGCATAATAAGGTCGGAATAATTTCTGTTGGGTAGGCCTGACTAAAAAGTTCAAGAGTGGGTTCTAGCCCCGCCTGCACCTATTGCAGTGCTTATCACAGAGTAGGTACTTAAAACATGTGTACTGCACAACTGAGTTTTTTTTCCAAATATTGGACATTTGACAAATATCTAAAAGCTTAATACATGACAGAACATAAGAAAACACCTATTCCTTCCTCACTGGATTAAAATGTAATAATAGAATGAAAAAGTGTTTTATAAATTATGTCTATATACACACTTGAGATACATTATTATAATAAGAGACAACCTAAAGAATATTTTGAAATAAAATACAAATGTGCAAAGTAAACTAGCTTCCCCTCCCCGCCTTTGAACATTGAGTCAATAGAATGTGAAACTAGGTAGAATGGCAGATAATAGGCAAAGGTCTAGCTTTTCAGTGGCAACTTGAAGAAACCAAAGATGAATGCTGCTAAAGGAATGACTCTGTAGTACTTGTTTTAAAGTACTTCTGGCGCCCTTCTTTGATAAATCCCCAGGAGCCCAGCACCACATCTTGTTACCCTACAATGATCACTCACGCTCCACGATGTCACTAATGTAATAACTGAAGATGTAGGCCAGTTTGTCCATGTCACGTTCCGATGCACAGGTCAGGCTGAACCTGTCCATTAATGCTGTAAACCCTGACCAACAAAGCAGAAGTCACCATGTTAACTGAAAATCCTAAACTCTTTGGCCCCTTTCTCCCCACACATCTGGCTAGTATAAAGGAAACAGATCCCTTCAAGCTGAGTAATTCCTTTATCCATTAACATGGTGTAACTTAAGAAACTATTCATGGTCAGGCTGGTTACTGGGGCCACTGGGGAATCTAGAGGACCACCCTCTCTGCTTCCAGGAGCTGGAGATAGTGCCCTTTTCATCTGGAGCCAGCTCTTTTCCTCCACTGTCTTAGGCTGCCTGGCTATGGGAAGCCATAGAATTTCTCCTCATGTCTGGCTAGAAAACGACTGACAAGGGAAATGGATTTAAGCTTCACGTAGAACTCACACGGTGAGGACAGGCACCTGGTATTAACCATCTTCATATCCCTGACACACTTAAGTATTTGTTTAAATGAACGACTCTCAGAAGTGGCTGCTAGATAGCTACAACCTAGAACAACGGCGGGCACATGCTTATGGACGTCAAGGATGAATGAACGAATAAAATAATTGTCTGAAACAACACTTAATGGAAAATGCTCGGGGTTGGGAGAAACGTGTTCAAAGCCCGCCGAGTGGTCCTGTAAAAAGCTCCTCTCACTTTTTCCTCTTTGAGCGCGGGGTGCTCTTAGCGTACGCTCTCTCTTTCTGCTGCTCCCCAGCTCTCGGATACACCAGACGTCATGGGTTTCGGAGACCTGAAAAGCCCCGCCGGCCTCCAGGTGCTCAACGACTACCTGGCGGACAAGAGCTACATTGAGGGGTATGTGCCATCACAAGCAGATGTGGCAGTATTTGAAGCAGTGTCTGGCCCACCGCCTGCCGACTTGTGTCACGCCCTACGTTGGTATAATCACATCAAGTCTTATGAAAAGGAAAAGGCCAGCCTGCCAGGAGTGAAGAAAGCTTTGGGCAAGTACGGTCCTGTGGATGTGGAAGACACTACAGGAAGTGGAGCTACAGATAGTAAAGATGATGATGACATTGATCTCTTTGGATCCGATGATGAGGAGGAAAGTGAAGAAACTAAGAGGCTAAGGGAAGAACGCCTTGCACAATATGAATCAAAAGCCAAAAAACCTGCACTTGTTGCCAAGTCTTCCATCCTACTGGATGTGAAACCTTGGGATGATGAGACAGATATGGCGAAATTAGAGGAGTGTGTCAGAAGCATTCAAGTAGACGGCTTAGTCTGGGGCTCATCTAAACTAGTTCCGGTGGGATATGGAATTAAGAAACTTCAAATACAATGTGTAGTTGAAGATGATAAAGTTGGAACAGATATGCTGGAGGAGCAGATCACTGCTTTTGAGGACTATGTGCAGTCCATGGATGTGGCTGCTTTCAACAAGATCTAAAATCCATCCTGGATCATGGCATTTAAATAAAAGCTTGAAGGATTAAAAAAAAAAAAAAAAAAAAGCTCCTCTCTCTGAGTTTCAATTTCATCATCTTTGAGGCGAACTCAAGGGCTAAGCTGGTTCATCCCAAAAGGGGTCCTCCCGCGCTGAAACGAAGCCCCTCAAACTTTCCTGCGGAAGCCGAGGCACAAAATTAAACTGTCTTAGCTCGCGGGAGGCCAGGCCTGCAACCGTCGCAGCTTAGGCCCAACGGCCGCCTCTCCGGCAGGCCAGGAGACTGAAGTGCGAGCCCTCGCCCTCACCCGTCACATGGACGCCTAGGAGGACGCCCTGGGCCGTGGCGACCTCAGGTTCCGATCCCGGCGGTTTCCGAAAGACCAGAAGGTCGGGAAGCAGCGCCGCCAAGCGGGCCTCCACCGGCCACAGAGGCGGTGCCACCTCCAGCTCGCCGGTCACCATGGTTGCCTGCCTAGGAACCGGAAACAGGGTCCAGCCGAGTAGCAGCCAATCCGCACCGCAGGCTCTGCTGGGGGCCCTCCCGCCTACCAATCCGCACAGGCTTCCTTGGGGCAATGCCAATCGGAAGCGACCGCAGTCCCCGCCTCACCAGTTTCAGCTTTCGCCAGGCCGACTTCCGCGGGGAGAAGGCACTGGAGGTGCGGGAGTCGGCGTTTTCAAAGGAGCAAATGTGCCTTTTTCTAATCTCCTGGAAACAGGGGAGGTGAAGACGCTCCTACGATAAAGCCGCTGATGTGAGATACACATCGAGGTCTTTCCTCCATACCAGAGTAGAATCTTGGGTCATCTCTGAATTTGGTAAGGGCAAGTTCCATTGGCATAAATCTAAGGCAAACTCAGTGTTTTTTTCTTAAGTACAGTTTGACTAAAGCTATCGAATACTGTCAGTCCCTTTCCTTCATTGTCAAGGACAGTTTCTCCTCTTCTAGCTGCCAGGGCAGGTCTGCTGGCTTCATCATAAAGTGCTTCTCCTGGGCTGTTTGTCTCGTGTGTGTGATAATGGCATATTGGAGGCGTTTAGTCTTTGTTGCTTAGATTCCTAGCAGTAACAAGGTGAGCATGCTGTGGATTTTTAACCATCAGAAAAGTGTTTTTATGTTGGTCTTCTGGGGAAATATAACAAAATCTTAAAAAGTACATCTTCACTATCTGAAATTCTACAGTACCTTATCAAGGCTGCTTTTGTGATAAGGGCTAATTTTCCTCATGGAATTACTTCATCACATTCTGATGAACACTTTCAGTAGTAGCATCAAATGTATCATCAGCCTGCAGGTGACAGAAAATGGAAGGGCCAGGGGAAGAAATTAAGGGGAGATAGAAGCCAAGAGGCCCAGACATTACAAGTTTGACACTGCCTACAGAGACACCGCCCCCATGCAGACATGTCTTGTCGGTGGAGGTCACAATTTCAACATTGGAAGAAACACAACCTAGAACCTACGCGCTGCAGATTCCTCAAAAGTCAAATTACTTTTTGGTGTTTTTATAAATTTATTTTAAAAAATAACAATTGCAATGACATCAATGATCTATCACCTGTACTCCCCGTACTGCTAGGGGAAAAACCTTCGATATAGTTGTGTCCCAAAGAAAAATCAAGACATTATTATCAGGCATCCTATAGCCACAAAATGCTCTGTTGGTCCAGTGGTATAGACACCGACATGTTCAATGTACCAGTGCAGTTAAAATATATACACTTAAAATTATCCTGCAAAAAAAAAAAAAAAGCACTCAAGTGGCATAACTAGGCATTAAACCAATTATTCATTTATCCATTCATTCTGCATCTGTGAAGTCATCACTAGAGTCACAAATAAAAATGAATAAAAGAACTAGTAACAAAGAAAAAATCTGAACATCAATACCCTGCCCCCACTTTGTGGGCTACTATGGTGTGCTGAAGTGACCACAAGAAAAGGGTCATGAGCTATTTGAAATGCAATGACAAAATGACAACTGAAGCATTTCAAACAAAACAAAATTCAAACTCATCCCCCCACCCCCAAATAAAAAATTCAGCAACAAGGCTGGCATTACTATGTACAAACTTACAGAAACAAATAAATAGCATAACTGTTGGCAGCCTAAGCACTCAGTTAGATCTGAGTAATTTCTGAACTCTGCATCTTAGACTCCTAAATTAACCAAGGAATATAAATTCCTCCTTGTTAGTAATCTATCCTGTGAAAAACTTGGGACTTACTGAATAACATTAATATCTGAAACTCTTATAGAGAGCCAGAAGTTTCTAGTGAGCTTACCAAAGGATCAGCACTTTGACATCTGGAAGCCTGGATAGATTACCATATCCCTGGAACTGGGAAGATTTCACTTCCTGTTTCCTTTGCATAGCTCTGTACCTCTATTTCTATCATTACAATGATCTCTTCTTGTTGTGTTTTCACAGGGCTTAATTTATTTTCTGTCTTAATACAGTTAAGCTGAAGTCAAAGAAGAAAGACCTAATCTTTATTCTTGGTATTTAACCCCAAATGTTCCTCAGAATTATTGGGTTTTCCTTGTTTCCAGACAAGACAGCCAACTCTTCTGAAATGTCTTAGTTCTCTCAGGGCTCACCATCTAGAAAAGAAACAGATTTGAGGCACAGCCCATTCTGGTAACAATGACCCAGTTCCTGACCCTGCAGGCATGTCTGTTTCTAGTCTGCAGTTTATTCTCAGTTATGGATGCAATGAGAAAACTTTTCTGCAAAAGACCTATGGAGAAAACATGAAAACTGGCACCAAAGAATCAGCTGCCATGGGAAGAATGAGAACGCTTGCTTTCTAGGGCCAGCATTGTGCCGCGGGAGTGAAGCCAACATCCACTTCAAGCTCTAGTGGGTAACCTGGACTCTGTCCGGGACAGCATGACTGATCAGTGCTTTCCAGAAATTGTCAAGGACCAAATCTCAGATTTCTTCCTTTCAGTGCTTGTTAAAGGTTCTAGAGTAAATGTGAATTACTCTCTTCATCTTAATGATCCATTCCAGGTATCCATCTACTGGAGAATTATGCTCTGTAACGTATGGGGGTACATGCTACTCTCTCTCTCCATCTCCCCCTCTCCTAGGCTGAAACACATGAACTTTTCAGTTCCCCAAATGCCGTCACAAAGTCTATGATTGAAAATCTCTAGTTTGGCTCTCCCTTTAGGAGTTACTACAAATGTCCTCAGTGCTTCAGTAAAGAAGTTGTTGAATAGTCTTTTCTCTACTTAGGAAAGGCAGTTTCAAGGTCCAGTACCCTCTATGTTGTCTTAGAAGTAGCCACAGCAAGTACTATGGTCCAGATGACCAGTCAACAGAGGGACAAGCAGACCACAACTTTTCAAAGCTAGGAAAAGAGATTCAGCAATGTATTTTTAGTGCTTCAGTCTTTTATCATTCTATCCCAGAGTTAGCTTTTTCTTGGCTTGAGTTCAGAAATATCAACCTATCATCTGGGCAGACAGAAATTCTTATTATTACCACAGATTAGAAGAATGTACCTCAGGAATTTATTGTTTCCATATCACAAGATAGAACTTCCTTGCCTGGAAGCCATCTCTGAATACAAAGCGTCCATTCAGCTACTCAGTGTGAGATCCCCTACCAGAGGGATAAATGCTGTCTAAATTCCATGGGAAGGAGTGGGCTGCCGCTTTCCTGACTGCAGTTTTGGTTGAGAAGGTTGTTCTTCCCTGCTGAGATGGCTGACTTCACCAGTCAACATAAGTGCCTTATGTACTGCTGGGCTGGCGTGTGTCTCCTTACATCATCTGAATCCATGAAATGTCAGTGGCATCAACAGTGTGAAATAGGTCCTGACTGAAAGAGTAAGACAAAGGCTTGCAACTTCAATTTGCCAGGCATCGCTGCAATTGTAATACTGAGCCACTTATTAAAAACTAAGTGGTTTCTGTCCTGTAGAAAAGGGCAGAATGTGATCGTCAATGTCCCACTGGATGAGTTGATCGATTTCCTGGAACAGTGAGAAACTGGTGAGGAACAGGCCCTTGATCTGCTCCATCACATGGCCTGGGGTTAGGACACTCGGATGATCTGTGTCATTGCTTCTTCATCGGCTTGGTTTGGATCCTAGAGACAAAGATGACATGACGATTAAAGTCCTTTGTAAAAGCAACAGGAACTCATGGTTCTCACTACTTATCCTCAAGAGAATACACACAACTTTACCAAGTAAATCAAAGGTTTGTAATATACCTTAAGTCTGCATACATGGCTTAAAGTGCAGCCCCATTAGGAAAGAAGAGACAGTAAAACTTCTTCTTAAAAATTTTAAATCTGGTTTGCACTCCATGGAGAAACACTCCAGAACTGTTACTGTATCTCTTTCCTAAGAATCTTGTGTTGTTCTCTATACTTAAGGGTTAAGGGTATTCAGGTGGCTAAGGAAAAGACCCAGAGAAACCATGTCATGCTATATTTCTGTCATTGTTTTTTGATCATCATTTAAATACTGAGTACTTAGCAGAGCTAGAAAGAATCATTAGAATCTATACACTTTAATGTACTCTTTTTACAGATAAATCCGAAGACCAGATGCGTAAAGTGATTTGTCTGGACTAGGGTCAGAAAGTTAGGAGCCAGCAAAGGCTAACCCCCAACTCTTGACTCCTGTTTAATCTTCTTTCCATTGAACTCTATATGCTATTTCTCACTTAAGACCTACAGTGTTAAGAATAAATCCTTGGAAGCTTTGTACAACACTCTGCAAGAACTATCTTTAGTTCTCCCATACCAAGGCTCTGAAGCCTTGGTAGGGAGGATCTGAGAAAAAGCTGAAAGACTTCTGGAGATGGAAGACTAGAACTGGGTCTTGAACAATAAGCAAAAACAATAACTAGCATTTATTGAACTCACCATGCACTAGGTATGGCGCTACATAGGTGCCTAATGTGGATTACTGAATGAAATCCCTACAACATTCCTGTGAAGAAGTATCAACGGTATTCCACTTTACAGATAAAAATAAAAGAGGCTGAATTGACCAAGATCATATTATTAGCACATGGCACAATGCCCTCCTGTATCTGGCAAGCCCACATTCATACACTGTATGAATGAATAGCAATGAGAAAGGAGGAGTTCTCACACTACAGGTGAGGACTAATAGCACTGAAAGAGTTGTTAGCGTTCATGTGTGGGGACACTGAGGAAACCAAGTTTGATTATTGAGAGGGGTGATAAGGCAAAGTTGCTTAGATGATATACAGAAATAGTTTGAGATTTGATGCAGTTAAGAAATGAGGAACTATTTATGAATAACATGTATCCTTGATCTGGGGACTGGCAGTTTAAAAAAAAAAAAAGCAGTTTTATAACCATCTGGTAGTACTATATAAGGTCAATTAGAGGAAACTGGAGATTAATTTGATGGATATTGCAATAGTGCAGGTGGAATGTGATGTTCATATAGAATGAAGTGTCAGTAAATGGAAGGAATCTATTCAAGAAACACTGATTGCTTGGTTCAGAACTGGATACTAAACCCAATAAATACATCTAAATTAAATACAACTTACTTAAATAGAACTAAATCCAATAAATACAACAGAGAACAAAACAATTCTCTGTGCTCTGTACAACTTACAGTCTAGTGAAGAAAACAATCTTGAAAAAATTAAAAAACTTAATTATTATTACACTGTAAAGAAAAGGGCCAAGTGCAATAGTGTGTCCCTGTAATCTTAGCACTTTGGGAGGCTGATGTGGGAGGATCGATTGAGCCTAGGAGTTCGAGACCAGCCTGACCAACATGGAGAAACTCCATCTCTACTGAAAGTACAAAATTAGCTGGGCATAGTGGCGTGTGGCTATAATCCCAGCTACTTGGGAGGCTAAAGTGGGAGGATCAATTGAGCCTGGGAGGTCAAGGCTACAGTGAGCCATAATCATACCTGCAGCTTGGGCAACTCCTACCTTCCCCCACCCAAAAAAAGAAAAGCAAGATGTTTTAAGAAAACAGAGAAGAGACCTATTCTAGATAGGGTAGGCTAGGGTATTTAATTAAACTAGGACCTAGCAGATAGGAAGACAGCCATGAAAAAAGATGCAGTTAAAGGGCATACAGACTGAAAATTCTAAGGACAAAGGCCCATGGCAGGAAACAGACCAATGAACAGTAAGCAAAAGCACAGAGACCAAGAAGTAGAAATGAAGTTAGAGATAGACAGGAGCTGGAGCATGCAAGGCTTTGCTGGCTGTGGTAGTAAGTACTTGGGATTTCAGTCCAAGTGCAAATGGGAAAGGGTGGGGGTTGAAGGAGCTTGATCAGAACAGTAACTTGATAGGATAAACATTGAAAAAAGATCACACTAAGATGTGGCAAGTAGGCTACAGGGGGACGAGTAGAAGAAAGGAAATTAGGCAGCTATTTTATAAATCTAAGCCAAAGAAAAGAGGATTAGACCAGGCTCACATCAGAAGGGAAAAAAGTAAATATTCAAATTATATTTGTGATGGGGTAATAAAACTTGTTCAATAAAAATAAAACTTGTTCCTTGAAAATTAAGAAAACTGTAATTTTCTAGAAATAATTAATAGTAATAACTGATAAAGAGCAAAGAAAGACCACTGGATTAAAAACCTTTAGTATTCTTCTTGAGACAGGGTCTCAATCTGTCACCCAGGCTGGAGTGCAGTGGTGCCATCCTGGTTCACTGTAGCCTCAACCTCCTGGGCTCAAGCGATCCTCCTATCTCAAACCGCCAAGTAGTTGGGACTATAGGCATGCATAACCAGGCCTCCATAGTTTTTGTATTTTTTGTAGAGACGGGGTTTTGCGAAGTTTCCCAGGCTGGTCTTCAAATCCTGGGCTTCCCAACTCAGTCTCCCAAAGTGTTGGGATGACAGGCATGAGCCACCATGCCTGGCCTAGTGATTTTAGGATAAAAGAGAATCTAAAGAGACACAGATTGCATCCAGTTTAGAGAATGTGAGTAGTCCCAGAGTATGAACATAGCAAGAGGACACTGCTGAAGGCTTCAACTCAAGTCAATACAAGGTAATAAAGAGAAAAATAAAAGGAGTAAGTCTTTTTACCTGCATATGGGGACTATCCTTTTCCTTTGGAGAGAAAAATCGTCCACCTTCACCACGCTTCCGTGCCATGGCATGACGGTGCCGAGACTCATGCAGGTATTTCTAAAACAAGAGAAAAAAACCATTTAACTACTAATACTATCCAGAACCAGCACAGTTATCTAGTGTACAAATTCCATTCTCCAAAGTTTAAGACAACTGGGATCAAAGCCACAGGGACAATTATGACTTAGAATGATGATGAAAGCTTTGGAGAAAACACCTAGTAAGACAGCTAACCATATATAACTGCTGTAAGAATGTGAATGCTTACAGCATGAATTTTAAAAAGTATAACAGATTGCCACCTATACTTCCCAATATATACCCTTCCCTTCTGCTGTAACAATAGGCCAGATTTCATTTGGGGAAATGAGTGTTCAGTAAAGACTTTCCTGGCATTAAAATTTATTATTATTATTTTAGAAATGGGCTCTCATGCTGACACCCTCGCTGCTGGCATGATTATGAATCATGGCAGCCTCAAATTCCTGGGCTCATTTGATTCTCCTACCTTAGCCTCCCAAGTAGGACTATAGGCATTTGCCACCACACCTGGCTGGACTTCCCTAGCCTTATCTGCATGTAAGTGTGATCAGGTAACTTAATTCTGGCTAGTGAAAGGTACAGAATTTCTTGAAAGTTTCCTTGTAAGAAAGGGTAACTGGCCAGGTGTGGTGGCTGAGAAAGACGCCTATAATCCTAGCACTTTGGGAGCCCGAGGCCGAGTGATCTCCTGAGGTCAGGAGTTCGAGACCAGCCTGGCCAACATGGTGAAACTCCATCTCCACTAAAAATACAAAAATTGACCGGGCGTGATGGCTCACGCCTGTAATCCCAGCACTTTGGGAGGCCAAGGTGGGTGGATCACGAGGTCAAGAGATGGAGACCATTCTGGCCAACATGGTGAAACCCCGTCTCTACTAAAAAATACAGAAAAAAAATTAGCTGGGCATGGTGGCGCGCGCCTGTAGTCCCAGCTACTCGGGAAGCTGAGGCAGGAGAATTGCTTGAACCCAGGAGGCAGAGATTGCAGTGAGCTGAGATTGCGCCACTGCAGTCCAGCCTGGTGCCTGGCGACAGAGCAAGACTGTGTCTCAAAAAAAAAAAAAAAAAAAAAAAAAACACACACACACACACACAAATTAGCCGGGCGTGGTGGGACACACCTGTAATCCCAGCTACTCAGGAGGCTGAGGCAGGAGAATTGCTTGAACCTGGAGGGTGGAGGTTGCAGTGAGCCAAGATTGTGCCACTGCACTCCTGCCTGGGTGATACACCAAGACTTCATCACACAAAAAAAAAAAAGGAAAGAAAAAGAAAGGTACCTTTCTTGTTCCCTTTCTTCCTAGGTTGGGGCCTAAGCAGGAATCTTAGTAAACCAAATTCTGTATTTAGAACCCTAGCAATATTAGAGCAGTGAAACAGGTCTTGAGAACTGTGAAAATGTGCTATCAGTCCAGGATAACTTATCTCTGCTCTACTTTTATGTATGAAAAGGAATAAAATCTTACTTAAGCCACTGTTTTTTTGGTTGTTGTAACTGCAGTTACATATAGTAATAACAAATGCTAACTCTTATCAGAGATAACAAGTACCTAACGTCAATTGTTTGGAAGGTACTCAAGAAAACAAGCCATATAAAAGATAATTTCAAAAGTGGAACTCTGCTATTCTCCTCTCCTATGTCCTTCGCAATGTTATACATACCCTCCTCTCCTTTGGAATTTTCCCTTCTGCCTCTAGTTTAGCCCGGGCTTGCCTCCTCTTAAGAATACGGTGGTATTGTTTGGCATTCACGTAGAGAGGCTCTTCTTCAAGCATCTCTGCTCCAGGTAGAGGGATTCTTTGGATAGCAGGCACAGAGCCAGCCCCAGGAACCATCTGTGTGAACAGAAAACCAGAGCTTGTTGATGGCTTGAAGTATGGACATAGAAATAGTTTTTTGGTTCCTCTTCATCCGTTTTTTTCTAAATGCCACAAAAAGTAACTTTTAGAGGGTACTTGCGTAAATGCAGATCCCTGGAGAAATTTACAATAAAGATCTGCACTTTAAACAAACACCCAAGATACTGTGTCATAGGGAGTTCAGGCGCCACCTTGAGAAACAATATAACCATGTCCAAATTTATGTCCACCTGTGGCTCTAGATATTTCTGCTGCCATCTAATGGTCAGGAATAGTAGTCGTAAGACAGAAAACAGCGCAAAAATATATAGACCAGGTGCTACTAAATGTCTATATTAAAATAATTTAATAGTTAACTTATAATTCAATCCTAATTTTTCTTTAAAAACACCAAGAAAACACTGTACTAAATGTACACGAAAACAAGTAACAGATGCCTGTACCCCACAGCTCTTTCCAAACTATAACCACTTTGAATAACTGTATTGATTCTTTTCTAAAAATTATTTATCATTTAGTTAGTCAGTAGAGACAAGGTCTCTCTACATTGCCCAGGCTGAGCTCAAACTCCTGGACTTAAGCCATCTTCCTCCTTTAGCTTCCCAAATAGCTAGGACTATAGGTGCATGCCACTGAGTCAGGCTTTGTTCTGTTTCTTTTCATAGCTTCCTTTACTATGTCCAGACTTCGGTTACTCATTCTTAATTATGCATAATAGCTAGGACTATAGGTGCATGCCACTGAGTCAGGCTTTGTTCTGTTTCTTTTCATAGCTTCCTTTACTATGTCCAGACTTCGGTTACTCATTCTTAATTATGCATTTAACATCCCATTTTGACATGAGGATTTAGCTTTCACTCACACCACCCAACTCTTCATATCTTCCCAATACATTTACATCACACATTTTTTTTTTTTTGTTTCTCTGTCAATTACAATCTTTCTAATTTTTAGCTTATTTCTTATTTCATCCATCATGGACAATACTACTTTCCAATTCCCAAGTATTAGTATATGCTTCCCTTCATTATTTGAATTCTGAAAAGAATTGCATAAAATCACTATTTATCCACTGCTTTATCTCCAGCATCTAGACTAGTCCCTGGCACATAATAGGTGCTCTGAATGAATTATGGTCTGTCACAATGTTATTGTAAAAGTTGATTACTGACAGTGCCTTAAGGATCAATCTCCATCCCAAGAGGTCACTATAATAAACAGATTTTATGAGGCATCAAGTTGCATGTTCAAGAAAACTTCA
The DNA here is from genome assembly GCA_004027835.1 of Alouatta palliata. Classification (NCBI taxonomy): domain Eukaryota; kingdom Metazoa; phylum Chordata; class Mammalia; order Primates; family Atelidae; genus Alouatta; species Alouatta palliata. The sequence goes on along the minus strand of PVKV010003558.1, from coordinate 43,509 downwards.
AAGACAAAGCTGAAGAATACATTTTCTTACCATGACCATTCCTCCTGAATTGACCACATTGCCCGCCACTGGTAGTGTCACAGTGACAGTCCCCTGCCCACTGCTGGTTGTGTTGGTATTGGCTCCTGTCTGAACAATCTGTGCTCCTGCCAAACTGGCTGCTGGGATAGTGATCATGCCTGAAACAGGGACTGTAACTTTAAGAAAACAAAACATAAAACAAACAAAAAACAGGCACACAGAACAGAAAGAAGGGAACACAGTTAGTCCCTCTTCTATCTGGTACACATTCATTCATCCTGGCAAAACACACTGAAAAACACAAATGGAGAAAACGTACTCTCTCACTCTGGTGTGCTACATATAATCCAAGTAATCACAATATCTGAAATTCTATCAAGTGTCTAGGTCCCAGTTGTGAGTAACTGTCCTTAGCAGTTTTCAAAAGGTGAAAAGGTTTGGAGGCCTCCTCTTCTATAGGTCAGCCTGACTAGCTATACCTATTGCTCTTGGACATATGAGCAATCTGCTTCAGGACAGAGATTTTATAAACTTATACTTTATCTCAAACTGACAATGAGTCAGTTGTAGTATTAAAACTTAAAATTAAACCAAGCATTCTAAGTCCCCCAACTATCAACAGCGGCACTTGAGGATTTGTTCATCATTCTGTTTGAGCTCTTGCCTGGGCTCATTCAGGGCCTCCCCTGAATTACACAAGAGCATATAGTTACTGCACTCTCTGGACCTTGTATATTGCAAATTTTCAATCACAAAGTCATGGAATCTAACAAAAATGTCCTTTTTTGATTTAACTATTTGACTAACAAGTGCTTCCAAAAGCCTTCAAGTTCAGTTTCTGCACTCCTGCTCCCAGGCCAAACAGATCTCTCCATTATTTACATTCTCTATTCCTAGAACATACTTCTGCAAGGGCCCTGAATTGTATTTATTTGTTCACATGTCTCTTACTAGACTGGAGGCTCTTTGAGAACTCTTCTTAGTAAAAGTGCTGTATATATGTAGTTATATAAGGAAATCGAGTGACCTAGAAAAAAAACATAAGCCACAATAGCACTGTAAAGCCAACCTGATTTTTGATCTATTTCTCTTTACTAATAAACTCTCTATTTCCAATCTTCTATTTAGAAATACTTCTTCCCTAAATGCTTACACAATCCCTAGATTAACAGCCACTGAAGGAACTCCTACACATGAAATCACTGTTGGTCATGGACGGTAACAAAAAACCAACAATCATTGGAGAGCTAGAGGAAACTTTTTTTTTTTTTTTGGTCCAAAACGTATGTGGTGTCAAGTTCACCACTAAAATTCTAAAGATGTCAGCTGCCTAAGGGACAAAAAAGTTGCCCCAAGACGTCCTAGGGAAACTTACGGGTACACTTACCTTGCTGGAGAATGGTGCCATCTGCATTAACTGGCTGATAGACGATGGTCTGCCCTTCAGCAGTCTGTGCCACTTGCTGTCCCTGGACAGCAATCTGCTGCTGTGTCTGGAGGAAATAAATAATGACACAATTCAATAGATCCCAAAGATACTAACAAAGAACCATGTAGTCCTTAAAAAAAAAAACAAAACTGTTTTTTTTTTTTTGAGACAGTCCACTCTGTCACCAGGATGGAGTACAGTGGCTTGATCTAGGCTCACTGCAACCTCCACTTCCCAGGTTCAAGCAGTTCTCCTGCCTCAGCTTCCTGAGTAGCTGAGATTACAGGCATGTGCCATCACGCCCCACTAATATTCATATTTTTAGTAGAGATGGGATTTCACCATGTTGGCTAGGATGGTCTCGATCTCTTGACCTGGTGATCTGCCTGCCTTGGCCTCCCAAAGTGCTGGGATTACAGGCGTGAACCATGGCGCCAGGCCAAAAAAAAAACATTTTTTTTAATGGTTTTCATCCCTTTTTTACTATACATGAAATATCTGACTCTTCCAAATCAGCTGTGTTCCTTCGTGACAAAGCTAGTGGAATTACCTGAGTCTGGCCAGCAGTCACGGCCGTCTGGGGCTGCTGGATGATGATCTGCTGGGTCTGGCCCTGCTGGCCCTGCACCTGCACAGCCTGTCCACCTTGGATCTGGATCTGTCCAGGTGGGACCAACTGTATCTGCAGAAGAGAATATAAAAAAAAGGGATTGTAATCTACTGACACTGGTCTCCTTCGGTCCCCAAGAGTTATCCACATTTCTCTAGAAAGCAGAAAATGTTTTGAAGAGGAAAACAGAAGTCCTGCTCTGCCCTTGATTATGAAGTAGAGACAAGTTATTTTCCATTTATGAAACAATCAGGGAATTTCGAACACTGTCTGGATACCTCATATTAAGAAATCAATGTCAGTTTTTATAAAAGATAGCAGTGGCATGATTATATATATTGAAAAGCATGTATATTTAAAATACACTCTGGGCTGGGAATTGTGGCTCACACCTGTAATCCCAGCATTTTGGGAGGCCGAGGTGGGTGGATCACTTGAGGTCAGGAGTTAGAGACGAACTTGGCCAACATGGTGAAACTCCCATCTCTACTAAAAATACAAACATTAGCCAGGCATGGTGGTACACTCCTGTAATCCCAGCTACTTGGGAGACTGAGGCAGGAGACTCACTTGAACTGGAGGCGGAGGTTGCAGTGAGCCAAGAAGGCACCACTGCACTCCAGCCTGGGCGAAAGAGTAGGACTCTTGTCTCAAAAAAATTAAGCAAACAAAAAACACTATGAAGTATTTTTACTATTATTTTTTAACCTTGTCATTTTGGTGAATGATGAAGTACTTTTTTACAGAGGAAATAATAAATATATTTAAAATATTGACAGCTAGGCACAATGGCTCACACCTGTAATCCCAGCACTTTGGGAGGCTGAGGTGAGCAGATCCGGTCAGGAGTTCGAGACCAGCCTGGGCAACATGACAAAACCCCGTATCTACTGAAAAATATAAAAATTATCCAGTCATAGTAGCACATGCCTGTGATCCCAGCTACTTGGGGAACTGAGGTAGAAGGATCACTAGAGCCTGGGAGGCAGAGGTTGCAGGGTTGCAGTGAGCCAAGATCTATACCACTACATTCCAGCCTAGGCAACAGTGAGTAACTGTCTCAAAAAAACAAAGAAAAAACCCAAAATGTATTCTACCCTAGTCAAATGTGACTGAAGCCCAGGACAACACCTTGATAAGGGCCTTGAGAAAGACCTTGAAAGAACCCAATAAAGCTGTGCCGGGATTCCTAACTCACAGAAACTGTAAAATAAATGTTTGTTATTTTAAGCTGCTAACTTCTAGGACAATTTGTTATGCAGTAATAGATAATTAAGGCAATGTGACAGATTATATTCCTCCTATTAGTTTCCAATAACCTCACCAGTACTCACTACTGTCATTAATGTTTGTCAAATTTTTGTTGATTTAGTTTGTATCTCCTATTTGGTCCTAGGGTTGGATAGCTAAACCTTAGACAGCAATTATGGAAAGCAAGCGATCATGTGCTGTTCAAATCCATCTTCTTTCTTTTTCAAATGGCTATAGCCAGTTTATTAGGAGTAATATCAGAAACCTGACGAGAAGCTTGAAAAATATTTCTCTAAAATTCTGGAACTAACAAACTGCAATACAACCCTTTAAATGCTGGGTGTACAAAATCCTATTTTCACATAACTAGTGGACACATTTTTTTTTTTAAGCTCAAGAGAAAGCAGTTAGGAAGGCCCCACAGCTCAAAATTTCTAGTATTTTATATTCAAAAATACCTCCCAAACTTAAAGTCAGAATACATGGCTACTCAACTACGTTTTCCCCCAAAGCCCCTTCATCTCCCTTCTCTTTATTTCTTTAATCATTCATTCCATCAACAAACTTTTTTTTAATTTGAGCATCGCTTCAACAGAGGTGGCAGTTTGGAAGGATGATACTTTCAGAAAGATAGATTTTTATAGCAAGGTCGCTTTTCATCCATAATTTCAACTTGGACCAACTTGGTCAGGAGAGAAGAACATGCCTGAAACCTTAAGTTATCACAAAATCTACCAGTTGATAGGAAAAAGGACTACTAATAAAACGAAGGTGAAAAAAGAGGTCAATGGGTTCCATGTCTTAGCAACATTCATGGTTCCTCCTTTGTTAGGGGATAGATTGCCTAGGTTTTCTTAATTATTTTTTCCAAATACTTAGCTCATATAATTAGCATTCAGAAAGTACTGGCAAATAAATAAGTAAGCAAATTTATCTGGTTATGTGAACCTATTTCATTTCTGAGTTTATACTGGCTATTAGGATTTCCACGTCCATCTATTCATATTCTTTGCCCATTTTCTACTTTTGTATAAATATATAAAAGTTATTTATACATATTCTGAATACAAACTCAATAATATGTATTAAAAATATCTTTTCCAAGTCTTCACCTTCTTTACTTTTATGTTTCAATGCATGTTTTAAAGTAGAGAAGTCAATTTGTTTTTAAGAAATCCTTCTCTATAGCATAAAAAATTCTCCAATATTTTCTTTTGAATTTTCTAAGTTTGCTTTTCTACATTTAGATCTTTAATCTATCTAGCAAATATTTTTTAAAATACAGTATGAGGTGGAAATCAAATTTTTTTCTGTATCATTCTTCAGCCATTTCTTCACTGAAGTTTACACCACTTTAGTTATATGCCAACTTCCAATATTCTTCTATCTGTTTCTTGGCTTTCTGGTTCCAGTGTCTTTCTCAGGCCAAGGATCTTAATCTAAAATTATATGTAGAATTTTCCACGTGACTGGACAGCCGTACTTTTTCTTACCAGGTGCAAGCTTTACTAGGATTCTAAGATGGAGAATACACTTCAAAAAAGGTTAAGAAGTACTCTTCTTTAACAAATGGCTACTCAAAGAACACCAATGAGAAACAAAATCTCTTATACATAGGGCATTAAAGCCTTAAGCATTATAAGGTAGGCTATGGACTCTCACCTACAGCTTTATTTATGTAACAGAATATATTTTTTTCTGCCTGGTTAGTTATAGCCCTACTTGGAAGCAGGGAAATAAAATAAACAACTCTTTCAAGGTTCCTTATAGCAAAATAAAACCCTATAAAAATCACAGAATTTAGAGCTAGAATGAACCCTAGATGTCATCTCATATAAATTTTATTTTTGGATGAGCAAACAGATAATTAAATAACTTGGCCAAGATTAGAATGCTTGTTTAATGGCAGACCTGGTGATGAAAGCTGGATCACTACACTCACAGTATACTGTTTCTAACTATACCACACTGTCTCTATTGAACGGTGGAGAAGGTGGCGCAGCAAGAAGGGCTGGAGAGAAGAACAGAAGCAAAGACAGAGGAACAGAAAGGATGTAGCAATGGGAAACTGAGGAAAGCACGTGCTGAGAAGATATTTAAAGTCTCATATGTTTATGCATGGAGAAATGGGAAAACTATTTTTAATCCCAACTATAATTCTATTTTGGCAAAAATATGCCAATGGGCTCAAATACGCTCTGATCCTTTGCCAAGCAATCCCCAATCCAAAGAAATTACCCTGAGAATTCAATTGAAAAATAAAACTATCATGCCCAAGTATGTTTACCAACAAAAGCAAATGAAAACCAAAATCCTTGACTATATTTTATAAATTAGAAATTCTGATTCATCAAGTTGACTGAACATTATGAAAGAATTAAAAAAAAAAACAAAACAACAACGAAACAACCTCACATGCATGGTACAATTATGCCAAAAAATTATGATAAAAACACAAGAGAGGCCGGGCGAGGTGGCTCACGCCTGTAATCCCAGCACTTTGGGAGGCCGAGGTGGGTGGATCACGAGGTCAAGAGATCGAGACCATCCTGGTCAACATGGTGAAACCCCGTCTCTACTAAAAATACAAAAATTAGCTGGGCATGGTGGCACGTGCCCGTAGTCCCAGCTACTCAGGAGGCTGAGGCAGGAGAATTGCTTGAACTCAGGAGGCGGAGGTTGCGGTGAGCCGAGATCGCGCCATTGCACTCCAGCCTGGGTAACAAGAGCGAAACTCCGTCTCAAAAAAAAAAAAAAAAAAAAAAACACGAGAATCTATAAAAAGTACAAGTCTGATTTATAAGCAGTGTGATCATGGCTGCTTTTTTCAACTGAAATTCCTCCGGAAAATTAAGACATTAATGTGGTTGCTATAACTGTTGAAACAATATGAAGATTTACATAGAGTAAAAAGCTAATAGTTCTCCCTGATACTCCCTTTTCCATGCCTATAAACATATACCCATGGGGGTTTGGTTATGAATTACAAAGATGAGATCACACACTATTTCTCTGCAAATTATTTTCACTAAAAATATTTCAATATTAACCCACCCACGTCAATAGTTCATTTCATTTTTTTTTTTGAGATAGAGTTTTGCTCTTATTGCCCAGGCTGGAGTGCAATGGCACAATCTCACCACAACCTCTGCCTCCCGAGTTCAAGCGATTCTCTTGCCTCAGCCTCTCAAGTAGCTGGGATTACAGGCATGCGCCACCACGCCCAGCTAATTTATTTTAGTAGAGATGCAGTTTCTCCATGTTGGTCAGGCTGGTCTCGAACTCCTGACCTCAGGTGATCCACCTGCCTCAGCCTCCCAAAGTGCTAGGATTACAGGCATGAGCTACCGCGCCCAGCCCATAGTTCATTTCTTTTAATGATGATGCAGTAGTCCATATGTGAATATATTATGATTTATTCCAACCATTGCCTTATTCTATTAATGGACACTCAGATTACAATTTTATTTTTCGCTAGTACAGTGCTATGACAAGTGTCTTTGTAATTTCTCCCTAGTACTGATGCTTTTCTTCCTATAGGATATTCTCAGAAGTGTAACTGCTAGCTCAGGTGTTCATTGTATTTAACAGATAGTGAGATGCCTTTCCCAAATAATGTCACAGTTTGAAATTACCAAAAATAATGATTAATTATTTTTCTCTACATCCATCCTAGCAGTGGATATAGTGACTCTTTTTGGTTTTTGCCATCTTGATGAGCAGTATCTCTCTAATTTTAAAATTTGAAGCCACAGCGTTGTATGTAACATTTCCACATATTTCCTTTAATCTCTTCTTTTTTTTTTTTTTAAAGACAGAATCTTCCTCTGGTGCCCAGGCTGGAGTGCAGTGGCACAATCTTGGCTTACTGCAACCTCCGCCTCCCAGGTTCAAGAGATCTCATGCTTCTACCTCCCGAGTAGCTGGGATTACAGGTATGTGCCACCACACCAGTTTTTTGTATTTTTAGTAGAGATGGGGTGTTTTGTCCTATTGGCCAGGCTGGTCCTGAACTCCTGGTCTCAAGTGGTCCACCTGCCTCGGCCTCCCCAATTGTTGGGATTACAGGCGTGAGCCACCCTGCCTGGCTTTCCTTTAATCTCTTCTACATCTTTGCTTACTTTTGTTTTATGTTTCTCAATCCGTCTTTCGACTAGATTTACCTGTTTTATTGGTCTGTTTAAACAATCTAGATTTATCCTTTCTATAAGTCAGTTTTCTATTTAATTAATTTTGACAGTTTTTGCTCATTTTGTTATTTTTCTAACTTTCTAAGAAGATTCATTTTTGCTTCTTTTAAAATAAAATATACTATAAACTAGATTCTAACCTCTTTACATACTTTATAGCAATTCCAGATCATGCCTAATATCTTAGTCTTTACTGGAGCTGTCCAATTTCTGCTTTGTTCTAGTTTTTATCACTGGTACTAAAAAAGCAGAAAATCAACTAAATGCAAAATGTGGGTCAGGAAACAGTTAAATGCAACAGCAATTATCAGTTCGTAACAATCTATTCTTTGAAACCTCTCATCTGATATATTGCTCAACATTTTTTAATACTACTCACCTGCTGCAAACCTTGTGTTCCAGAAACAGGTACTTGCATGATGGTTTGACCTTGTCCACCAGGGACAGCCTGGACCATGATGGGTTGGCCAGTTGATGTGATTAGCTGGCCTCCACTGACCTGTACCATTAATGGCTGTCCTTGGACCTAGAATGAAATAAAATAAGAACAATGAAATAAAACATAAGATACAAAATGGTTTTTACCAAAAGAAAATCACTGGAACTATTCTTCTGCCTTGCTAGAGAAGGAAAAGGTAGAAAAGACACTATTTCAATACTTTAAGGTCAGACATAATGGAGTATATCCAGAGTCTTTGAGAAGTCTCAATAGATATAAGGCATTTGTCACTGAACATGGGCTAAATCCCTGACAAACATTTAATCATAATGAAGGCTAGCTGCCTGTTGAAACCAATCCAGGAATGGTCTGTAGTGAAGGCTAGGAGAGGAGGCAATGAGAGGGAGAGGTGATGGTGGTGATGGTGGTTGAGTACAAATTCTAAATAAAGTGAAGAAAGTAAATCAAACTCTACCCAGCAATGACTCTAAGAGGCTGGACAGCAAGCAGCTCTGGAAGGAAACTTATGTAGAGGATGACCCTTTTCTCCCTATAGCCTCTCAAGCTAAAATGAAATGTCAAACATATACCTTTACCCTGGCTCATTTTACTCTGTGAATTTTAGACGTGTTTGCTGTTGAAAGAGCCCACTACTAAGGATTTCCTAAAAATACTTTCTGGTCAGTTTGTAGTCTCTATGGTGGAATTCCTCACACTGGCCTCTGTTACATCCACATGGTTATTTTAGCTTTATCAGAAGCAACAACAAATATTGAAATTACACAGAGCAGTCAAGTGCGCAAACTTCAAGCTCCTATGAGTACACAGACCACTGCAGGAGCCAGGTCACTGCAAGTGCTCTGTCACATCTTGAGTCCCAATACAAAAATACCTAATAGAATGCTTTCTAGAAGCACTTTAAAAATGCTTTAGAAGTAAACTGTAATGATCCATGGAATGGTCCAAAACTTTCATTTTCAGACTCTATCTTTGTTTTGACAGAAATTACTTATAACACAAGAGAATATTCATGACTGAAATGTTCACACTTAATGATAGTGAAAGTATGTGCAAATAACAATAATTAGTTAAAAGATCATTCTGTCCTAGAGGAGTAGGTTAGATAGTAAGATCTTCCCTACAATCACCACCACCACCAGCACCACTGCCGCCACCACTAATGTATTAGAATCACCAGGAACACTGAAATCCTAGGTTTTGTTAAACTGTCCATTGAGAACCTTTACTTTTTTAAGGACTTTACAGCCTGACTTTCTCATGCTATCTCCTTCCCTTATGTCCTCATTCCAAATCAAATTCCCTTTGCTACATCAATGTTTGCATAGTCTGTATCAAGAAAGATTTCTCAGAATACATATAGCATGAATAACCAATAACTATTTAAAATCCTCCCCAAATAATGAGATCCCTAGAGGAAAGGTTCCTATTATTTCCATAAAGTGTTTCCACTTCTTTTAAATAAAATCCAGGTTAAGTAGGAGACACAAGTTTTAAGATACAACTATTAATAATTTTTTATCTATTCATCACCTTAATTTCCTCCCCCACTGATGGGCTATTCGTGCACATGATAAATGATTTGATACTCCAAAGAGCTCACTGTGTTTGCAACAGAAAAATTATTACAAAGACACATGCATCAAACAAGAAGCCATACAGTTAAGAGCATGTTACATTCCTATTCCACAAGGGGTTAATGACAATCCAAAATACTGTTTTATATATGAGTAAGATGAAACAAGCATGAAAAACATTAACAAGCTGTTGGACTGTGAGATTTGAATACAGTTTTGGAGTGCCTACAAGGTCGGTTTCTTTCAGCTCAATTTATGTTCAAAGATGGCTGTACATCATTACCAAACACTATTGGTGGCAGGGGTAGGGGTGGGACTGAAAAGATAAAGTGAAATGATGACAATAAGAGGTAGTTATCTGCAGGATGCTTAGCAGCACGAGCAATAAAGTGAGATGCCGGTTCTACATTCTAGATTCTACTTTGAATCATTTCCTATTCAATGGAGGGAAAAAGTAAGGTACCCAAATCTTGCCAATTTCTCAAAAATATAGTCATTTTAATAAAAGTAACCTACATACACAGAGTAGACAAGTGCTCCTACTCCTATTTATTATAGGAAGTGGCCAAATTATAACCCAATTTAAGATATTTAGCCATACACAATGTTAAGGAACTGTACTGATTAACCAAGAATTATCACTGTGGCTTTAACACCTAAGACTTACAGAAAGTATATCCTGCTTCTGCCTAACCAAGAGGTATCTGGGGTAGTCTTTGCAGATCTAGTAAAAAGCCAGGTCACTATTTCCCCAGGAAAGGTAGTAGAAACAATAGCAGTTAACAAGAGATTAACGAGATTCAGTGATTAGATAAACCTTGCCAAGTCTAATTTTTCAGTTGAGTTGCCCCTTTAATAAAAATAAAGCACAGCCTAGCCTAGTCATGTGTGTCTATATATCTATATATTTCCTTCTCCATTATAACACAAATTACAAAATTTTTACCATGCAATTAACTTGATCAGAGTTTCTAATGTCACTTGTAAGATTTTATTCCTGTCACTTATATCTATCTTTTGTAGGCATTTTCAAAGAAACACACTAGTCAAATCCAATTCTTAGAAAACTGATATGGGGTCTCTATATGACTTGGCATGAAACATTAGGAAACTGGCATCTTATAAGCCTCAAAGACAAGTTAGCATCATCAAAGACATGCAACTGACTTTGCCATTCCTACTGGAGATCCTAACACAAACAGCACCAGACATGAGGAGAGGAGAAGTCATGCAGTGCTCACAGAGAATCAGAGAGGGTACCACTACCTGGAGGGTCTGGACTTGCTGGCCTGAGGCGGATGCCACTTGGGCCTCAGTCTGCAACTGCACAGCAGTGACACCACCCTGCTGCTGAGAACAGGAACAGGAAGAGCTTGAAATATGTCAGGAAGGAAATGTGTAGTTCAAGACATGAGATCACCTTACCTCTTGGAGGAGAGGGAGGGAAGCCCCACCCTACACAGGACTTGCAAAATGTACAGACTCCCTATATTGAAGCTGTTTTGTTGAAGGTAGTAGGATTAAAGATATTAGCCCTTTGCCTCCAGAGTGGACTTCAAAATGGGACTCAAAAACTCAAAATAGTTGTCATCATTAACATAAAGATTTGTAATGCAATCTTTCCCTCTATAAACGGTAATCTGACACTTCTACTTACACAATTATTTAATGCCCTTTTTAACTCCTCTAATGAGTTCATAAGAAAAAATGATTAGGTTTTAGTAGCCCTGAAACTACCACGAAAAAATTCTGGGGCTTAAATGCAATCACCAAGAAAGGAGGAATAATTAATCACTGTGAACCAAAATCATCTTCATGAGGTCAATGCTCTTATGCCCCAAAACTATGATTTTTTTTTTTTAACTTTATTTATTTACTTATTTTGAGATGGGGTCTTGCTGTTTTGCCCAGGCTGGTCTTGAATTCCCCGGCTTAAGCCAACCTTCCTGTCTCAACCTCCAGAGTAGCTGGGATTACAGGCATGCACCAGCATGCCCCACTTCAAAACTAAGATTATTTCTACCCAACTGGACTGCTTTAAGGGCCAGGTTTTCAGTGATTCAACCTTATTTTACACCCACGAATGGTAAATTCTAAAGGAATAAAAACCCACCCTCCAGGGCACTGGTCTGAATGGAGGGCCCTTTGTGGAATCCCCTTCTCTAAAAAGGCAGTTGAAGGAAACTGCCAGAGCCACAGCAGCTGTGTGGAAGGGAAAGCTATCAAAGGAGTTTGTCTTTTCATTAAAAGTAGCTCCTTCCTTTGATCATTAGATGGGAACAACTCATCATCAATACTTCCTTTGCCCTCCCTACTACTTTTCTATATTAGCTAAATTCCATTTCAAAAACAAAGTATTTCCAAAATATCAATCTTGCCCTAAGGTCAAATAGAAGCATAATAAATTTCTTTTCTTCGAGGGGTGGGGAAAAAAGTGAAGTTTTACTATAATAAACCCAAGCATAAAGCATCAGAAAATGTAACCTGTATATAAATTCAAGAAAGCAATCTATTAATTAGGAATAAACCACCAGCAGGAAATTCCTAATATGTGCTTATCTATAAGAATTGCTGTCTAAATATTATCCTAATGTTAAACCACAACTTTTCTGAATAAAAAAATGTGGCAGACCAAATCAAAGAACAGAAGATTTCTAGGAAGCTATGTCGGTTTGTCTATTGTAGCCAAAGGCTTACTAAATCATAAGTTAAGCTCAAACAAGAAGAGAAAAAGACCAAATAGAATCCAGAAAAAAAAAAAAAAAAAAAAAGTCCAAATTTCCATCTGAAAACCAGACTAGATGTTTTTACTTTTAATGAGATAGAAGACGCAATTTACTATAACCAGGCACCCATGAAGAGTAGATTCTAAGTGGTCATGGGCTGGACATGGCACTTCAGCACAAGCCATCAGACCCAATATTTCACAAGATCTGGTACCTTTCAAATAATTCCCCTGGGTAATACACCAACTAATTGAGGGATGCTGTTATCAGTTTCATTGATGTAAATCCATACCTGCTGCTGAATCTGTCCTGCCTGGACAACAATCTGCTCTGTCGAACTGTTGCTGTTTGCTGTATACTGCTCCATGGTCCCTCCAAGTGAGATTCCTGTCCACTCTGGAGATCCTAGAAGGCTGTGAGGTACACTCCTATTAGAAAGGTGGGGAAAGAAACTAAAGTGAGATTGTCAATAAAGGCCTTACCAGACAATCAATCTGGATAATTTATCACTGTACTTTATTTGCAAGAAAACAGGATAATAGGAAATGTTTATATTCAGTATCATTTTTAACTAAGATTACATGACACAATAATAACATAATGCTATTTTCAAGTTTCTAAAATGCTTTCAGTCATTTCTTATTGGCAATCTTACCTTTCAAAACTGTCAGAGCAATACCTGCACCTTAGAGATACTCATTAAGCTACAACTTCACTTTAATACAAGGCCTATATAACACTGATTTTCAGGTTTGCACATACGCTCTAGAGAATAAAGCTTCTTTAAGTTGTAACACATAATTGCTTCCCTCCAAACATGTTACTCAAGTCCACTACATATGGTAGGCAAAATTTACCCTTCTCATAGACTTTAAGAGTTGAAGATCTACTTTCAAAAATAAGGACACAATTAGATAAACTGAGGTGGTATCTGAGACCTTTAATAAAGACTTTGCTAAAAAATTTAAATGATATAAATTAGAAATGGGCAATTCATCTTGGAAATATGGGAGGGACAATAGATATATACACAAAAGTGTAGATAGTCCTTTCTCTCCAAGTTTTCACCAGACCCTCATAAATTCCAATATCTGAATGATGAAATGATGTGACCTAACTGAGCTGCTCATTATAGTGGCAAAGTAGAGTACCACTCCACATAAATCCACACATGCTGGTGGAATTAATCACTTGTAAGGTGTCTCAATACAGTCTGAAAGAAGAAATCAAAATATGTGCAAATGTATGTCCAAGTACTTAGAAGTGTATTGATATCTAAGATTTACTTTGAAATGCTTACTTTGAAATGCATCAAAAAAAGAAAAGAAAAATGGATGAATGGGTGGAGAAATATCTGGTAAGGCAATTATAGTAAGATGTTAATAATAGACTCTAACTGGCAGGTATACAGGTGTTTATCTTCAAATTCCTTTGATTTCACTGCACACTTGAAAATTCTTATACCAGAATGTTGGGAAAAAATATAACAAAATTTAATCAAACTAAAAATTAAGCCCATTACATAACCAAAATGGATACAATGTAAGAATATATAAGCCATAAGTAATAGTCTGTGTCATCACAGCAAGATGACTTGTGGCCATATGGTTCTCCAAAGCACTGCTCTTGCTCTAGTGGAATGCTCACTAGGCAAATTTCTAGCTATAATTTGGATTTACATATAGATTGGCCAACAAGGAGTAAATATAATCAGCAACATAAGTAAACTCAATAGTTATTTTTCATTCCACACTGGCCAACTGGGTTTCTTTTTACACCAGTCTCTTTGGAATTGGTTGACTACTAAGTCTGTTCCTTACAGATTCTGGGTACAGAATAGAAAATCAGGTTTTCAGCCAGAGTGTGAGTCTATTTGGGACACTGACAGGCTTCCCTAAATTCTATTTTGTGTCTAATACACAATACATTTGTGTTTGTAAACTTATTATGATATAAAAGGATATACATGATTCCATTTATATAAAATCTGCAAAAGACATCAGTAATCTAGAGACAAGAAATAGATCAGTGGTTCCTTGGGAGTGGAGGATACAGGGAGATAGGAAAGAGGGAGGCTGACTGGCATGGAGCATTAGGAACATTGTAGTGTGATGAAGATGTTTTATATCTTCATTGTGGTAGTGGTTGCACAGGTATACAGATTTGTCAAAACTCATCAAAATACTTTAAATTATTATACGTTGTGTCTAAACTATCTCTCAATAAACTGACTTTAAAAATAAGGATCATGAAAGGAATGTCTTTTAGGTTTCAATGCCTCCCCCACTCCAAATTTCCTTCTTGTGTGATATTTTTTCCTTGACTAATAACCAGACGATTACATCTTCACAAGAATAAAATATAACTTGAAGCACATGATAATGACTAACAGATGTAACACACAGATTTTCTTCTTAACTAGTTTATCCTGGTTAACAAATTGGTTTACAAATAAACCAATTTAGCAATATTTAAATCTACTATACTTTGAAGAGTAAAAAAGAATGCAGCTTCAAATCTAACAGGAGTTTTTTCTCACATTAATGACAAAGTGATTTAGCCTGTATCATGACACTGATCCTATTAATGGTTAATGCTATAAGTAACTGGCTTCAGTAAATCCCTATGTTCCTACTACTGTGAGCTTTAGTTAGCAAGACTGCAATACAATCTGATAGTCTTTCCCAAAGTGCCTCTCTGCCCAAGATTATGACAAACCAAGTTAGACAGATTTAGTCTGTCTAGCTCTTGGTCCTAACACAGTTTTGAATGGTTTTTCCTCAAAGAGAGAGGAATAAATAAGAGTATTTATTCTGGCTAGCATGAAAATTGTCCTCCTAGTACATTCTCTTCTCAGGGCAATTCTTTGCCCCACTATCCCAAGGTGCAAAAGCTGAAATTTAGCCAACCACTCACTAGGAACCCATTCTATGTGGACCCACACACACTCCAAAGCTAAAACCTTCAGAAATTCAACTAGTAGTGTAAGGGTATGAAAAGCCCTAAGATTACCACAGTTGACAATCACTACCAGGCAAAGCCTAGAACAGGAGCTTTTTAACTTTTTTGACCACAACCCTTAGTAAGAAACACATTTCATTATCACAACTCAGCGCACACGTCTGAAACATGTAACTGAAAAAAAGGGTCATGAAACAGTATTTACCCTTATACAACACAAGATGCACTTTGATATTTTCTATTCTTTTTCTTTAAGAGAGGGGGGTCTCCCTTTGTTACCCAGGCTGGTCTTAAACTCCTGAGCTCAAAGGATTCTCCCACCTCAGCCTCCCAAAGTGTTGGGATTACAGTCGTGAGCCATCATCATGGCAGACACCTTCTATTATTTAAAAATTCTCATCATTAGCTCACTCAATTTCTTTCACAACTCAACAAGTGGGTCCTGATACATGTTTGATAAAAGACTAGATTACAACAAAGGGCTGTCCAGCTTCCCCATCATTCTACCGGTTTCTGGATTGGAGCTTTCTTTTTTTTTGAGACGGAGTTTCGCTCTTGTTACCCAGGCTGGAGTGCAATGGCGCGATCTTGGCTCACTGCAACCTCCGCCTCTTGGGTTCCAGCAAACCTCCTGCCTCAGCCTCCCGAGTAGCTGGGACTACAGGCACGTGCCACCATGCCCAGCTAATTTTTGTATTTTTAGTAGAGACGGGGTTTCACCATGTTGACCAAGATGGTCTCGATCTGTCGACCTCGTGATCCACCCGCCTCGGCCTCCCAAAGTGCTGGGATTACAGGCGTGAGCCACCGCGCCCAGCCTTGGATTGAAACTTTCTAATGCACTTCTCTCCACTAACTACATACCATGTGCCAGACACTGTTCTGAAGGTTTTAAAAAGAAATATCTGAGGAAGATCTTAACTTTAAAGAGTCTTTAAGTTTAGTAATGGAATGAAAACCTATACTGGAATCCTAAGAGATAAAGTAATATGGGAATTGGGAGGACAGAGATTTGTTCCAGCAGGGGATAAATCAACAAGGCTTAAACAAAAAAGGTACTATTTCAAGTGTTTTTGTTTTTTCTTTGCTATCAGAGGTCTGCAGGATGAACTGGTCTTAAGTGAGAGAAAGATTCAGCTATGTGATGATGTGGAAGAAGGTGAAGTACTACAAATCAAGAGAGCATAAAAACAAGAACAGAAATATTTCAGCATGTGAACAGCAGAAGAAAAGGTCCCATGTCTGAAGAAAAGCTACAGGCCAATTCCTGTCTGTCGAAATGCCAGGCAAACAAATTCTTCTGCAGATTGGTGGAGATCTGAAAGGTGTTTAGCAAAAAAAGTGACTGGATTATAATGCTTTTTAGAAAGATGCCAAGCAAAAGTATTTAGTGGTTTTGAACTGACCAGTTCACACCTATTTTTAAATCCTAAGGTTAAAACATGTATTCCAGGCCAGGACGCAGTGGCTCATGCCTGTAATCCCAATGTTTTCGGAGACCAAGATGGAAGGATAGCTTGAGCCCAGGAGTTCCAGGTTACGGTGAGCTATGATTGCGCCACTGTACTCCAGCCTGGATAATAGAGGAAAGCCCTGTATCCAAAAACAAAAAAACTTTTCAAAGGCAAATATAAATGTTTTTTAGACTATTCAAGCCATATCATCTCATCTGCTAATGCGGGTAACGTGATGATCAAATGAAATAAGAAAATGATTTAAACAACAATAAAAAACTCATCCTAAAAAGTGAAAATAAAACCCGTCCCCAAAGTTTTAATAATGAAAGAGCACTGGAATACGAGTTTTCTGAAACCTACCAGTTGTATAACCTTAAATGTGAATTTAGAAATGAGCACCAGATTACAGAAGACCTCCTCTATGTGCCACAGAATGCACCAGAAGATTCACATGAATAAAAATAATTTCCAAAGTCCTAGGAAGAAAATCTCTTCTTCCCCAAAAAACTCAGCCACTTCCCCAAGGAACTCAGCAGAACCCATAAAACAAGTCAGAAACTCGTTTTTTCAATCTTAGGAAAAAATACAGTACTAGATCCCTTCTACTTGAACCTCCACACAAAATAATAACGGTTTCCAAAATATTCCTTAGCAACACATACAAATGGTTTACCAACTGGGTTTCCCCCCCATCACTACTACTGCCCACTTCCCTATCCCATCTTTCCGCCTCAAACAATATAATTTGCTTCCTCAGCACATGCTTCTCTGCAAGCAATGCTCTTCCATCTGTGGAAGAATTACCATCATTCTTCAAGGCCAATCAAAAGTGCAGCGCTGATAAGCCTTTCACGGAGGCTAGCTCACGCGTTGATACTTCACAGCACTGAACTTGGCCCCTTTATAGCACTAACAGGTATTAACTACCTGTTCACCTGTCAATTTCCATCAGGTAGGCACAGTTCTTATTTACCTCTACGCATTCCTTCCCCAACACATGGATTATATCTAGCATATTACTAACTGCTGGATAATTGGTTGCCAACAGCAACCTCTCAACCTAAGGAAAACCCAGAAACACTCTGTTAACAAAGTTTCTAAACATTTGCTGAGAAAACGTTAACACAGGATAAGAAAGTGTATCAGAATAAAATAAACCAAGAGATGAGTGGACTGAGTCAAACCTGACAAAAAGTAACACAGAAAGGTGAAAGCAAAAACAAAGGACCCCCTCCTCCCCAAAAATGTACTACATTCCCAACGGAGGGATACTTCACAAAATGAGCAGTGGATAAGACTAATAATATGAAAAGCAAGTTGTGCAGCCTCCGGGAAAAAGAATGCGCAGGGCTATCAATCTTCTAAGAGTGAGGTTTCAGGCACCGAACGGACTGGTCTTACAGCCCGGGCAAGAAAGGGAGACCGCTTGGTCGGGCTCCAAGACGGAGGTGTGCGGTCCCGCTTCGGCGAACGGGGCGGGGAGGAGAGGAAATGACGAGCCAAAAGGGGTGGTAACGGCGCCAGGCCGGAGACTTGGGCGGAGCGGGCTGGGAGGTGGGGCGCGGCGAAGCAGGGGCAGTGGGCGAACTAACGGCCCCCACTCCCCACCAGGGAGAATGCGGGGGCGGGCCCGTAGGGCTCCGAGGCGACAGCGGGCCAGCCCCCTTGCCAGCCGCACTTGGGACCCCGAGGCTGCGACGCGCACCTTCCCCAGGCCTCTCCTTCCGACCTAGAGGGGCTGTAGACAGAGGAACCAGGCTCGCGGGGGGCGGGGGGCGCGGGCCCCGGGGAGGCTTCCAGTCCCAAGGGCCGGAGCGTGGAAAGTGCAAGGGCAGGTTTAAGTGTGCAGCCAGAATGACCAGGAGAAAATCTCGGAGACCCAGGGAGCGCGTGGCCCCTGGTGCAGGGCCATTCGTGGCCCCACACCTGGGCCCTGAGAACCTGGGCCTAAGAGTCGGGGAACGGGGATGCATTCCCAACTGGCCCTGGCACTCTGCGAAGGTCGGGGACCCGAGGTGCCTGCTCCCGGGGGTGCCATTCCCTCGCGGGGCGGCCCCTGCAGGCCTCGGGCGGGAGTGCCCCGAGGCACTCGCAGGCTCCCGGCCGGGGCTGCCGGCCGCCCCACTCGGCTAGGCTCAGCTCGACTCCCCGGGCTCGACGGGCGCCTGGGCCTCTCCTGAGTGGTCAGCGAGACCCGCCAATCGGGGCGCTGGGGCCGGCTCTGGGCCGCTGGATATTGGCTCCTCACACTCACCGTGCCTCGCTCCCCCGGTTCGCTGCCCGCGCTGATTGGCTCCAGTACCGGACTCCGAAGCCCAATCAGAGGCTCCAGCCGCCGCTGCCGCCGCCACTGCCGCTGCCTCGCAAAATGGCGAACCTGAACAAAGGGGAATCGGGCCTCCCTCCAACCGCCTTCGCGCAGGCGCCTCTGAGACCACACCCCTAACTCTAGTTCTGGGCTCGCCCCACCCCTTTGGAGGAGCAACGCGCAGGCGTCCCCTGCAGCCACGCCCACCTTCTGATTTAACACCAACCACCTCCAGCCGAAGGAATACGCAGGCGCCTTCAAGAAGCGCCAGACCCTTCTACTCAACACTACCTTGAGCTTAGTACTACGCAGGCGCTAACTAGCCCCTTTGCCAACTGCCCACCCCTTTCCAGGCGGCCACTAGGACACACCCCTGCGGCTAGTACGCAAGCGCCACCCTTCCTGACTCGCAGTGGGCATTCTCGTTACGCATGCGCGGGCGGCGGCGGGAATCCACGGAATTTACTGCCGGAAGTTCGGCGGCCATCGCCAAAGAGTGTGGGCTCGGCTAGCAAGCTAGAGGGGCTTGTTTCCGCCCCGCTACCGGGCGGGGGCGGCCATCTTACGTGCGTGCAATTAAGGGCTGTGGCGGGATTGGCTCCGCGTTTGGGCTGGTCCGCGGCTCCCCACCTACCAGGGTCGTATCCGGAGCCCTTCCCCGCGGGGCGGGGACCTCCAAGCAGCCGACTCCTTTCCAGGTGAAGGGTGACTCGGGTAAGTTGCGGCTTTGAGCGAGTCTCCCCGCACCCTCCATAGGACCCGAGGACAGACCCTGCGTCCTCGTGGACCCGCCCTAGGGTAGAAGACAGAGAATGGGAGGCTCGTGTTGACTCTTTCCTTCTCCCATGCACCGCCCAAAAAGAGGCTGGTGAACATTCCTTGAGAGGCCGCCTTCCTTTCCCCACGCCTGGGGCTCACGCTCGTACCCTGTACACTCTGTGGTTGCGGCTTAACGGGACTGTGGCCAAGTCCTGACTGTCTTCTTCTAAGCCAAACGGGGGAAACACTTCTGTGTAGTGCAGAGAAAAGGGGAGTGTCCTAAATCCGCCTTGGCTCGGGAGCGGCAGTGGAGGAAGGAGGAGGCGTGTCTTAGGATGGGCCTTGCTTCGGCTGGCGGAGCGGGGCGCTCCAGGAAAGCGCGAAATGAGAGCAGGTCCAGGCAGCCTCCGAACTTAAGCGTTCTTCCTCTTTGCCCCAGAAGAGTTTTGTATTACTTCCCAGGGGCCGAACGAACTCACATTCATCGATAAACGTTGGGGGGAAAAGCCTATTAAGTGGGTGTACAGGACAATCAATATTATATACTGAGGCTGCCTGTTTTTACTTCCTTTTCCCTTCACGTAGCTGAAGAAACACTTAAATTCTGGAAATAGCGACTCAGTATCATGGCCAGCAGTGTTAATGAAGATCCAGAAGGAAGCAGAGTGCGTAACAACTGTTCACTTACTGGTGAACTGAAATTCCTAATAACGGAGGTCAAAAGCCTAAACACTTTTAATTAAATCAATGATTGAATTATCTTTTTTTCTCTCTAGCTGATTCACTTAAGCTCAAAATTCTTGGCAGGGATCATCCATTACTTTCCTTTTACACGTGCTGTAATTCATTGTAGTTAAGTCTAATCCTGCAGATTTGGCTTTAAATCAGATTGCAGGAAGGGGTACAGGGAGAGGTAGTGGTGGGGGACAAAATACGGAAAAATAAATAGCTTAGTGTTTTTCTGCATCTAATAAAACATTGTCTTTTCCTTTGCACATTTTTTAGATCACTTATGTGAAAGGAGACCTTTTTGCATGCCCCAATACAGACTCTTTAGCCCACTGTATCAGTGAGGATTGTCGCATGGACGCTGGGATAGCTGTCCTCTTCAAGAAGAAATTTGGAGGGGTGCAAGAACTTTTAAATCAACGTGAGTTTTGGAAACCGATTACCTGGTTTGCTCTGGCTAGAGCACCTCTTGATTTGTTACACTTTAATAAACAAGATATACGTGTAAAGAGGGGATTCCTAAGAACCAAATGTTTTTAGATTTTTCCTCCCCAAGAATGGCCTCTAGTTTGGACCCTTATCATAGCAAACCTGAACTCCTGTGAAGGTTTTTAATCTCTTCCTTCTCTATCATAAAACTTTCTTCACGATATTACTGCACTTCTCAGAAATTTGTAATAACTCTGAAATGCTTAGCACAATCTATAGGTTGGCATTTAAGATCTTCTACTTACCAATACTCTGCTTTTTCTTCAAAGAGGAATTTAGAAACCTCTTCTTCCTTACAGACCCCTCCCATCACTTTCTACTGGTGACTTTAAACCAGAAACGTGCACTAAAGTCCTATTGTGAAGCTTCTGAAAGTTTCTCAGACCACATTCCAGGCTTACAGAATCAGTGTCCACAGTGATTCTTAGCCTTACACAAAGGCAGTTTCTTACTGCTTTGTATTGTAGTTATTTGTAACAATTATACCTTCTCTGGATTGAAAAT
Organism: Alouatta palliata; assembly: GCA_004027835.1. Lineage (NCBI taxonomy): Eukaryota > Metazoa > Chordata > Mammalia > Primates > Atelidae > Alouatta > Alouatta palliata. Next base: position 22,041 of record PVKV010003558.1, on the reverse strand, counting down.
TCTGTCATAATTCCTTTTCTATATGTCTGTATTCCTTGTAATGCCTTATACAGCTCTTTGTATGTAAAAAGATAATTATTGAATAAATACACATTTGACAAATAAACTATATATTCCAAAACAATTTAAAGGCAGTAGACAAAGTTTGTGGGCAAATGAGGGTATATTTGAAAGTAGAAGCAGGACAGAAGTTGGGTTGTGAGGAAACATGTTTGTAAAAAAGCTGTAAGTTAAGGAATGTAGTATTTGGGAATGCTGAGAAAAAGCAAAGTGTTTGTGGGAGACAATAGGTCTTCCCTGTTCCCTTCAATGTTGAAAGTTAGTTCTGAGGTAAACTTCTAAAGAGTTAAAAATCTAAGAATAGAGATCAGTGTTTGGTTTGCTTTTTCATTTCCACTGTTAAATAATTTTTTCTTAGAAAAGGAATCTGGAGAAGTGGCTGTTCTGAAGAAAGATGGGCGATATATATATTACCTGGTAAGATGGGACCAGCCCTTTCTCTTTTTTTTCAGGGCCGATTCTTAATACATTTTAACGATTGGTGAACAGATGGGCTGCACTGCATTTGTGTTGATCATGCTGTTCCATTCCAGACAACTAAGAATGTCAAAAAGCTTCCTGTCTTATGACTACTCAGGTCCAGTGATGGCAGCTACTTGGAGCACTGGGTTAGGAAGGAATGTGAGGCGACATCCCAGCTGTGTAGGAAAGTCCTGTGCCATTTACCATAGGCTTGTTCTGAGACTTGCAAAAGTTTGGAATGCCTCCTATACTATATTTCCTAAGCAGAGTGAGGTAAAAACAATAATGTCTCAAGAGACAGAGTCCTCAAAGGAGCTTTTCTCTTATTCCATGTCAAATAGCACACTGACAGAAAGGGAGTGAAAAAAAAAATAAGTGCAGTGCCAAATAATACCTAGCTCCTCTCCTAACTACTGCTTGAATGTGGGGTTCTTCAGCAGTCCAAGATGTTATTTGGTCCCTGAAAGGGTGTGGCTTCCTTGGTGATGGTGGTGGGTAACTTACAGCTAACCCCCTACAAGCCTGATCTGGATGGCAAACTGAGTAGGGAGATGTCCTAATCCCTTTGAATTCTGTCCTTAAAGCTTATGTGGCTTCCAGTGTTTTTGCTTTGGGACACTACCAGTTTTTTCTGTTGTTTTATATAAAGAGACATAAAGCAAGCAAGCATAGTTGCTAAATAAATAGAGGCCTTTTTGGCAGGGAATTTTCAGGTGGTATGCATTCTTCCTTGTTACAGATATGCAACTTATCTCTTGGAAGTGGCACAGAGAATTTCACCTACCTTGCTTAAAAATATTGACATTAGACACCACCTGCTAATCTTGGGTTTCCTGGGAAAAGGAAAGATTACTATGCGGCAGAATCTGGGTTTCTCAGTCTCTACTTAGTGGATTTCTTGAGGATCTCCCATAACAGTGTGGAAGGGACAATATGACGTCACATTTATCATCCTTGGTCTAGACTAATTCTATAAAAAATGTCCTTTTTTCATTATCAGGATGTTGGGGGAATGGGATGATTTTCTTTGGCTATCATTTTGTGATGATAAAAGTTTGAATCCTTTGTGTTCAGATTACAAAGAAAAGGGCTTCGCACAAGCCAACTTACGAAAACTTACGAAAGAGTTTAGAGGCAATGAAGTCTCATTGTCTGATGAATGGAGTCACCAGCCTCTCCATGCCCAGGCAAGGAAATCTGTGGCCCTAAATGGAGATTTAATTGATTAGTGGGGTTTACTGTCTCACCCAAAGACAACTTAAAAGCTTAACCCAAAATACAGATTTAAAGGTGGACAAAAGTCAAATTTTTTTTTTTTTTTTTTTTTTTTTGAAACGGAGTTTCGCTCTTGTTGCCCAGGCTGGAGTGTGATGGCGCGATCTCGGCTCACTGCAACCTCCGCCTCCTGGGTTCAAGCAATTCTCCTGCCTCAGCCTCCCGAGTAGCTGGGACTACAGGCACGTGCCACCATGCCCAGCTAATTTTTGTATTTTTAGTAGAGACGGGGTTTCACCATGTTGACCAGGATGGTCTCGATCTCTTGACCTCGTGATCCACCCGCCTCAGCCT
>PVKV010003558.1:0-19850 GCA_004027835.1 Alouatta palliata | reverse complement strand
AGTCAAAATTTTGTAAAACCACCAGTAAACCAGTTGTCTGGGCTTAGGCCAAGACAGCCATTTTCTAGCTTGAGTTGAATGTATCATGACAATTACCTTGAAATACATACCTGCCTCAGCCTACTTAGCAGAGAGGAACCATTGTTACTCAGTCACATTTGTTGAATTCTCAGCACCCTCTGCTTGAAGCTGGGCCTCTATTCCTGAAGCAATATAAGCTAAATAATCAAGACTGAATAATGGTAGTTTTCCTCTTGGACCACTTCCCATCTCTCAGACCTATTACTTTGTGTCAAGAAAGTTGTAAATTATCACTGCTTCTTTATACTGCATGCTTGTTTGTGGTCAGTGTGGGTAATAGCTGGAGGATCTGTCCCTGATGTAACTTCTTAGACCTTAACTATTGGGAACTTAAGGGAATGACTTTGAGAGTTCAGTAGTTCCTTTGCTTTCTTTTCAGGAAATGGGCCTCAGCTCTTCCTGTCACCCTGGTAGTTTTGAGTCAGTGCTGAGCATCCATGCAGTTTTATCTCGAGACCCATGTTACTTTGAGTGTGGCTGCAATGTCCCTTATTTTACACTGGTCTTTGATATATTTATGGTGTATGTATCAGAAACTTTTTTTTAAATCACAGTTCTTTACCGACTTAATTATCAAATTATGAGATGAAATTAGCAATTTTGAGTCTCTTTTTCCATAGGGATGTTGAGGATCACTAGAGTAACATCTTGGAAGGTGCCAGGTAGTAGAGTTTTATGGACTGAGTTTACTGAGTTTATTCTCACCAAGGTGTTGTAAAAACCTTATTCCTGGATTGCAGCCATTTTGCCATTTCCTAGCATTCCATCTTGACTTTTCTTTTTTGCAGAGATCCTGTACCTCATCCCTTTTCTCCTTATTTTTGTTAACATTCTGTTACTGTAAGTGTATTTAAAATACCAACCTTTCCCCATCCATCCACAGTCAGTTTTAGTCAGTAGTCATAGAGGGAAAATGAGTCTCCCATGCCATGACAGTTATACATTTCTAAATGTAATATGAAATAGTTGGAAAGTCGTATCTTATTAGACAAAAGGAAATGATAGTTTTTGGATGTTAGAGCTGTCCAGGAATGGTCTTAGGTGACTCACAAGAATTGACTTCCAAACTCCTACCGTGTTTGCCTATAAGGGTGTGAGACTAGATTATTTGTTTTTATGCTTTGAGTGGATATAGCTTATAAGAGAGAATGCACAGTTTCCTATATACTTTCATCACCATCAATGGAGGTGTTTTGTCTTTTTCAGGATTGGATGTGGTCTTGATGGTCTGCAATGGGAAAATGTATCTGCGATGATCGAGGAGGTATTTGAGGCAACAGACATCAAAATTACTGTGTACACACTCTGAATCAATAAACATTTTGGATGTTTCCATGTTCTCCTTTGTCATCTCTACTGGGCCATAGGACTGGGCAAACCTACATTAAAATCAGCAGAGGAAACTTTCATGGGAAGTAGTCTGTTTCACAAGACAGACTTTGGTTGCTGTATTCAAGTATTTGGACTAGGACTGTGGAGGAGGGGTTGCTTATGATATATTGCTATGTTTTTTTTGCAGAAAAGTAAGGAGTAGGTGGCCAGATAATAGGCCTGGAAACCAGATTGTTGGGACTGTGACCTTTGTTTTGCTCCAGTATACTACCTGATTTGTTTGGCTGGCCGCTAGGTGGCAGCATTGGTTCTACGTCTTCGCTTTTTAAGAGAAATTTCAGGAAAGATGATCGATCATTCCAGTTAATTTGGCATTTTTTTTGTCGTTTGTGCACATAACTTGGTGTTATCCTTATGTCATCAGAATCCTCTGAGGGGAGAGTTTTCATTTTAATTGCACAATTCTACATTGTTAAAAAATCTGTGGTGATAAACGGAAAAATAAATCTTTGAGTGATTTAGGAAGTTCTGTGCTTATGTCTGTTTGTTCTGGTCTTGGGTAATGGAGGATTCACCTGCAACTTAATTTCAGACAGACAAAGGGTCCAAGTGGGAGGAAAAGCAAAGTGAAAAATAAGAAAACTGGACAAGTCAGAAGGCAGGTTTTTAGAATCTCCTCACGGTGAACTTTTTCTCTCTTTTGTCTACTGCATGGTTTCTGTGATTGAACCTGTCTGAATTTCATCATTAAAACAAGTGAAATAATATATGTCAAATGCCTAGCAGAGTGTTTAGCACAGAGTAGTGACCCAGTAAATCAGTGATTCTCAAAAATCCATATGAATCTTCTTTAAAAAATAAAGGCCGCTTCCTCTTAAAAAATTCTCACATCTGTCATCCCAGCACTTGGAGAGGCTGAGACTGAAGGATCACTTGAGCCCAGGAGTTTGAGACCAACCTGGGTAACATAGCGAGACCCTGTCTCTACAGAAAAAAAAAAAAAGCTATATGTGTTGGTGCATGCCTGTAGTTCCAGCTACCCTAGAGGGTGAGGCTGGAGAATGGCTTGAGCCTGGGAGGTTGAAGTTGCATTGAGCTGTGGTTGTGCCACTGTACTCTAATGTGGGCAACAGAACAAGACCCTGTCTCAGTTAAAAAATTATAATTTGGTGGTGGAGTTGGATGGCCACTTTTGTGTTTTTAACCTCCATAGAATATTTGGATGTGTAGCCAACTGGGATCTAAATATTAGTCCCCTTTACTTCTGAAGCTACAAAGACCAGTCCTCTATTGTGTTCTTGGTGGGAAAATAAAGTTCATGGGTTTAGCGAGTGGTTCAGTATCAGAGCTATTGGGGAAACTAGACGTTTTCTTTTTTTTCCCTTACTGTGGTGTTGAGAGTTAAAACAGCCGGATTTCCTATTGATTTTCTCCCCAGAGTGACTTTGGGTCTGTCACAGGACTTGCTGCTTTCCCAAGTATAAAAGAACAACTGTATTTTAGAAGGGGCTGGTTTAAACACCAGGAAAGTACTGGTTAAATATAATCTTTGTACTTTAGACTTGTGTTTTTATCACATATCAGCCTGATAAGAGGCAACAGTTTAAAAAAGTATTTCCCTTTTGTATTTCTAGGCAGAACAGACAAGTTCTTCATGTTGTTGGGGTAGGGGAAGTGGAGGGTCAAGTTCATTATCAGACTTTTAGATTGAGGCTTTTCTTGAAGCATTGCTTTTGTCCACATAAAATTAAGGGAAAAAGGAAGGAGAGATTGTCTAAATACATAAAATTGAAAATGAGAGTGGGGGATAAGTAGAAATTTAAACTTAACAGTATTTTGCTTAACTCTGCAATTACAGATGCTCCTCAACTTATGTTAGGGCTATGTCTGGGCAGCCCCATCTTAAGTTGAGTTCAGTTGAAGAGTGTATTGAATGTGTATGGCTTTTGCACCATTCTAAAGTCAAAAAATTGCAAGACAAACCATTGTAAATTGGGTACCATCTGTAGATCTTAACACAAGTCAAAACATGGATTTTCTAGACTTCCTTTACTTTTAAAGAGATTATGGTTATTTTTATTTCTTTTCATGGAGTATGAGCCTTCATTCTTCAGACAAAACCTAGTCTCATCCAGGACTGGCTGTAAGTAGAATTCTGGGACTTGGCAGGAATGTGATAAAGCACTTTGTTATTTGCAGATAGTAGTCTTGGGTCAAATTCCGATGACTTATCACACTTGAAGCCTGGGGAAGGAAGGCATGTCCTGGTAATCAGAGTGAACACATTATTCCTGGAAACCTAGTTAGAGTTTGGCAAACACCCAGAAATTTACCTGTGAATTTTTGCTTCCACATAGGACTCAAACAATCCTTTAAAAAATGAGACTTGACATCATCCTGCCATTATCATCAAATGCCATATATTGAATACTTTTAAATGATTGTGTATCTGAACATTAAACCCCTACTTTTCACCCACTCCTCACTAATCAAGAATCTAATTGCTTATTAATTGGTATTTGGGATGTGGCTACCTTGGATTTCTCATGGTTTTTGTTCCACCTTCTACTGTATTACTTGCCTTCAGAGAAAGGAAAAGGCCCTCATTTGACTGTGGTAAGAAGTCTGTATGGGAGAGTTATTCTGTATTGTCTAGCCAAGTCCTGGTTTAACCTTCCCTCCCACTTTGTAATGTCATGGCTTGGTTCATAGCCTGGGGCGTCCCTGTGTCTGGGACCGGCTCAGTTGTCTGTGGTAACTTGCAGATGTTCAAGTTTCTTAACAATCTGGCCACGGGAAAAACACACCACTTTTATTAATGTTGCTGTTTTTCTTTTTTAAAAAAAATACTCAACATAAAATGCACATTTCAGAAATCTAAACCTTGGGTCTGAGGCTGTTTGTGTTAAGCAGCCCCTTGGGTGAGCAATTAGGACCTTCAGTCTCATACTTGACTGGTGCCCATGTATGGTTGCATTTCTCTCCTTGCAGGTCACTTTCCTCCTTCCCAAGAGCAGCATTAGAGAGAGAGGCACAGCCTAAATGAACTACAGCATGAGAAGTATATTTCAAGTCCTCTAAGGGCCTTGTCCAGTATGATTGGTTGGTGTCGAATGTTGTCCAGCTCCAAATGGTATTAGAAAGGCAGGCATGTCCCAGATGGCTATATATGTCACTGCTGTCTCTGGATGGCAGCAGGAAGACCTTGGTAAAACAAAAAAAGAAAATGTGTTACTGAGAGCCCTGCTGGCCCCCAACAATGACTAGTTTGTTTTTGAACTAAGGTTTCTGTGTGTCCTTCCCAAGATGTCCCTGAATTTCTCATAGTTTCCTTTGGTTTCTGATTTACCCAGGATTGAGTAAATTTACCAGGATTAAGTAAATAAGAACCCAATCTTTCGTTCATGTTTTGATGTGGTTTACACAGAAAAAGCCCCAGAAGAGATCTGCTTTAACTCTGTTCTTTTGACTGGATATAGGATTAAATACTATTCTGTTTTTTTTTTTTTTTTAAAGTTGAAGTAAGAAATATGTAAAATAAGACATTTTATTTAACAAATGTTCATTTCTCAAGATAATTAAGAAGCATTGTTGTTCTTTTGGGCTTTTACATTACAACTCTATCTCATACCAGTTTTTTTTTTTTTTCAACTTGTTATATCTTAACCTTTCCCTTCAGAAACATGAGCAATTCAAGTAGACAGGGAAGCATGTTAATGGGTCCAGAAAATGCGGTTACATTTGATGAAAGGAGGGTTAAAATTGAAGATGTCTACTAATATTTTATTTAAAAATAATCTGACTTCAATATTTTATTTATCCTCAAATAGTGATTTATTTCTTTTACTTCTGTTTAGATGAGTATAAGATACAACCCTCAATTCAAAATTTAAAAATCTTTTAAATCTTCTTTGAAATGCTTAATTTTAAGGAAAAATAAAAATCACTGGGAAAGAAAAGTCCCAAGGACTTGCTAGTTAGGCAGGTAGGCCCTTGTCCCTGAAAGATGTTTAAAAGGAAAGTATACTGTGGTAAGATGCCAGTTATTCTGTAGAGTTTGTGTCGGGTTTATAATTACAATGAGTATATACACTAACAAAATCTTCACGGAATTCTAAAAGTTAAATTTATATTTTCAGAGGGCACCCTCAGAAATCTGTTTTCACTACTGTTCACCACTACTGAGTGTCAGTGTCTTATTTTATGTGAGCAGAGTACCACATAGTATACCCTGCCATAGGCCCCGCTGAATTCACTGGCTGGGTCCTGCTTTTTCTGAGAAAGGCTGAAAGCTGTGTCTTAATGAGTTGGCAAAGGCTCAGCTTGAGAATGATCAGGTCCCTGTGTGCCTGTCTAATAGAAAACACCTGCCAACATCAAGCCCTGGAACATTGATATTTCCTAAACGTGTCTATGAAACAACATCTTCTGTTAAGGGTGTTAGAGTGAGAAAGACCAAAAGTATCCTCATGGAAGCATATTGTTTTCATGTATTAGTAATATGTGAGTTGTTGCAGAATTAAAGTTGGGCAAGAGTGTCGTGAAGACCCCTTCTCTATTACTGGAAGATTTTGATCAGTAACTGGAGCCTTGCAAAGGGGACTTAGTCATAGCATTTTGGTAGATGCAAACTCTGATCAGACTTAAATGCAAAAAAAGATAGTAAAGGATCCTTTAGCCCTCTTTCCTGAGGGTAATTGGCCTGTTTCTGTAAGAGTTTAATTTACCCTCAGCAAGAGGCCAAACTGGCCTTAATTGTGTCCTAATTATTTGCTTAAATAGCTAATCTTTACTTCCAGTTCTCCTATCACCTCTTGCTATCTGTAAGAGGTTACTTCTGAGCTGCTGCCTGATTTGCAAATGTCTTTTTAACCCTGTAAATATTCCTGCATGGACTAGCTTGTTGCTATACCATCCCCATTCCTGCATTCAGCATCCCTCACGAATTCCGCTGAGGTCTTCTCAACATAAGGAAAATGTTCTTGTATTATACATTCACATAGCAATTATTGGTCTCCTTCAAAGTGTAGCCATTTGTTTGCAAACATGAAGGCATGTCTGGCTTTAAAAAAGTTAAATACCCTCTAGCGCGGTGGCTTACACCTGTAATCCCAGCACTTTGGGAGGCTGAGGCAGGTGGATCATGAGGTCAGGAGATCGAGACCATCCTGGCCAACATGGTGAAACCCGCTGTCTACTAAAAATACCAAAATTAGCTGGGCGTGGTGGTGCCTGCCTGTAATCTCAGCTACTCGGGAGGCTTAGGCAGAATTGCTTGAACCAGGGAGTCGCAGGTTGCAGTGAGCCGACATCGCGCCACAGCACTCCAGCCTGGTGACAGAGCAAGATTCTGTCTCAAAAAAAAAAAAAACAAAGTTAAATCAGTCCATTTGGGGAATTTCAAAATTACCAAAAGTGAAAAAATTGGCCCTGAAGGACTGAAAAATATTTATTAGAGAAAAATGGAATGGTAAAATTGCCAGTGGATATGGGAGCAGGGCATCTAAAAGGTGTCTAGAGTTAATAATCCCTGACATGTACAAAGGGGCATTCTTAGAGGATTTCAGTATCTTCTGTGCTGTGGTTCAGTAGCAGGTCCTTGCACCATCTAAATCTTATGCTAAAGAAGGTCATCTTGTCTCATGAAAGTTTTAGGATCCCTGTCAATCTTGAGTATTTTAAGTTAGGGGAAAGTTACTTTGATACGAACGTGAAAGAGGGAAAAGTTTAGGGAGAGGGATTTGGATGAAAGAAACATGATATTCTAAACTTTTTATAACCAGTCAAAAGCAGAGAAATGAAACCTCTCTAAAGGAAAATCAGATGTGTCATTCATTCTACCTGACCTCACACCTTCTACTTGAGTTGACATAAAGTGATGGTGCCATGGCACTGGGAAAACTCACGTGAAGCCGAGCCCAGTTGCCCTACTTCAGAATGTCTGCCAGCTTCTCCTCATAGTATAGGAAGTTCTCCTGAATGTCCTCCCAGGGCTGAAAGGCCTTGGATTCACCCTCTTCTTGCTCCACAAAATTCTGCCAGATGTACTCGAAGTCCTGGGGTTTCATGATGCGCAGTTTACAGCCAGCCTCCTTCAGCTTCTTCAGAGCAGCCTGGATCTCCGGCTCCTCCCACATGAAGAGTCGCCCCACCAGAATGAGCAGACGCAGGTTCTTGGTCTTGCTAAGGGTTTTGGTAATGCGGTCAGCGCAGGCTGCACAGGGGCTGGAGGACACGTACCAGGTGACATTGTACCGCAGGGCTGGGTCGAAGGCTGGCAGGATAGTGTTGAAGAAGGCTTCCTCCGCATGGGCAGCCGCATGCTCGTCCTCTAGGTATCCCCGAGTTGCCTGCACTTGGCCCCCCTTGCCCTGTGCCTCAACCACATAGCAGAGGAAGGTCTTGTTCCTCCCGGAACTGTACTCTACATTCCGGAACTGGAACTTAAAGAAGTTGGCAGGCAGCCGTTCTCTGTAGGTCGAGACAAAAGGACAGGAAAGAATGATAAGTTCCTGTTTCTAGAACCAGCCTAGAGTAGGTAGCCCTTCCAGGGCAGTATTTCAGAGAAACATTCGTTCTTACTATAAACAGGCCTTGACTGTAGTAACATTAGTGGCAAAAAAAGCATTAAAAAATCCAAAAGGGTTTATCTGAAGGAGAGGAGAATTTTGGATTGAGGTGTGCATACTGATCACCCTACTAGGAAGAGTCTCCAAACATTGTCTCCACCATCACTCTTCCAGCAGAACACAGCCCTACGTTTCTAAATCAGTGGAATCTTTAACCTGCCTTAGAATCACCTAGAAGATTCTAAGAATTTCAGTGCTTGGGCCTCATGCCAAACCCATGAAATCAAAACATGTGGAGAGGCGGTCCAAGCATCAGTATTTTTTTTTTTTTTTTACTTTAAGTGTATACTATATCCAGCATTTCTCCCCATGTTATCCCTCCCCACCCCCCACTGTCCCTCCCCTACGCCCCACAACTGCCCCCAGTGTGTGATGCTCCTCTCCCTGAGTCCACGTGTTCTCATTGTTCAACCTGATTCAAAAGTGGGCGAAGGATATAAACAAGCATCAGTATTTTTAAAAAGCTCTCTGGATGATTCCAATAAGTGGCCAGGTAAGTAGCAAGCATATAAAATTTCTCATGACAGAGCAAGACAAAGATTTTGCAGAACATTTCATGCTTTCTTTTCTCTTCCTTGTAACTCATGTAAATGGCATCTTGGCATGAAACGGCCTAAAACTTGCAATACCATGCTCTCCTAGTGACTATTTCTCAAGTCTCTATTTACTTTCAGGTGAAGGGATTATCACACGGTAAGTGTCTAAGAATTATTATCTGTGAGGCCAGACTACTCAAGGGTATCTTGGGATAATTAAGCCTGTATTTAGTACCGAGTCCCTTCAAAATCTTGAAAGACTTGGTCTCTGCCTTCCAGATGCTTATAATTTAGCAGCTATATTGCAGCTGGACAGAGAAGATGTAAATAAAACAGCTGAGAACATTACAAGACTACTAAAATTGGATAGGTACAGTAGAAGGTTCTTGAAAGTTTAGCCTTGATTCCGGAAGAGTAGAGAATTGTCACAGGTTCTTGAGAAGAAAAACAATAAAAGTGGTGTCCATGAAAGATCACTGTGGTAGCAGTAGGCAGATGGTGTGAAGCTGAGGAAAAGCCTGAAATTGAACAAGTCTAGTAGGGTCTTAGGACGCTAAACTTGGTGATGAACTGTGTGGGTGCCTTTGAGGAGGAGGATGGTTAGGAAATGAAAACAGCAGGAAAAGGCCAGGAATTTTGAAAATAATAAGGAGAAGAAAAAAGAGAGAGGCCAGAGAGGACATCAGGGTTGAAGACTGTTTTTACTTTTTTTTGTATGTGTGTGTTTTTCTAAAATAAGCAAGATTTGTGCAAGTTTGAAGGCCAAGGAAAATGGAATTTTAATAGGAGAGATGAAAAATATCAGAAGGAGAGGAGGAGATGAGTACCAGCTAGAAAGACTAAATATTTTCCTTTTTAAAAATGTAATCTCTCTGGGTGTCCCAAGGGATACCTATGACACTATTAATTCTACTATCACCTGTCTCCACCCCTTCTCTTTCCCCAAAGAAGTCATCAGACTCCCTGGGCTGCAGGGGAATCCCTGGTATCCCAGGGCCTTGGCTGCTTAGGGATAAGCAGCAGATGCCAAAGATATGAGTAAACTTGACTTATTTCCCTGCAGGATTCCCTCTCCCCCGCCCATCTCCAAAATGTATCCACCCAAGTTTCCATGTCTCTTGCTGTCAGGTTCATTTTCCACTGTGGAGATGGATGTGTTTAAGGACCCAGCCCCAGGATTCCTTCAGGTACTATACTTAGCTCTCTAAGCCCCTCTGTCCCTAGTTGGAGGTGTTTATTGTTTACTTAACATTTTAGGAGGATGGATTACCTGATGTTCCCTGTTCCTCTTCTCAACCCCTGTTTGGCATTCACTTCTAGTGAGTGCTCCCTAATGACACTCACCCCACCAGACCACTCCTGAACGTTACCAGTTGCTAAATGGTCCCTTGACTTTTGCTTTTGAGAAGCATAGAGCTTACCTTTCCTGCCCAAACTTGTTCTTCAAGGCCTTTTGCCCCCTTCCCCAAGTCTAATCCAGGGCCACCACGATGGATTATCAGGTGGAACCCTTGGAAGTCTTCATGGCTACTTAAATAGCTTGGAAACTTAAGCAGTAGCTGCCATGTGGTCCTTTCTTTCTGGAGCTCCCAAAAGCATTGCTCCAGCTTTGCTCAGTATATCTCATTTGAAAGTATTAATTTAGGCCAGTGTGAATTTGGCCCAGCATGCAATTGCATATTTGCCTGGATGGTTGTGTGGTGGCTGTTTCTCTCTGCCCTTCTTAAGCTCTGACATTTTCCCCTCCTCTTCCCTAGTCAAGAGGAGAAGACCCAGAGAAACCTGAAACTCAAAGGAGAGGAAGAAAGGTCATCTCTCTATAAATACCCGTTTCTGACCCCTTGGCCAGCAGCCCTAGGATCTACTGTGTCCCTCAGCAGGGCCTTCTGGACTAGGTGCCTTAGGAAAAGAAGTGCTTTCAAGGAGCAAAGGAAAGGCAGGGAGGGTTTGGTTCCTAGTCATTCCTTTGGGCTTGCTCAGAGACTAAACTTGCTTGATTTCTGAATGGGTTTCTTGGTCTTCTAGAAGGAGCAAAAAGGTCAAACGAGATTCTTTTTTTTTTTTTTTTTGAGACGGAGTTTCGCTCTTGTTACCCAGGCTGGAGTGCAATGGCACGATCTCGGCTCACCACAGCCTCTGCCTCCTGGGTTCAAGCAATTCTCCTGCCTCAGCCTCCCGAGTAGCTGGGACTACAGGCACGTGCCACCATGCCCAGCTAATTTTTGTATTTTTAGTAGAGACGGGTTTTCACACCATGTTGACCAGGATGGTCTCGATCTCTTGACCTCGTGATCCACCCGCCTCGGCCTCCCAAAGTGCTGGGATTGCAGGCGTGAGCCACCGCGCCCGGCCTCAAATGAGATTCTTTAGGCCTCTCACAGACCGAAACAGCTAGGTCCTGGGGAAAAGCAGGAGAACAGAGGTAGTAGAGGTCTGGAATTTCTCCAGGGAGCTAGACAATGTGGCCATCTCGGGCAATTCTGTAGACTCAAAATAACACTATTACGTCCACTAGTGGAAGGAGGGAAATAATGACACCTAACTTGTTATATATAGTCACCAGCATTTTTTTTAAGTAGCATGATATGCCTAAGTACCATATTTTACTATAGCCCTTTACATTTAACCTAGAAAATATTCTACTGGTTAAGGGGAGTGTGTGTGTGTGTGTGTGTGTGTGTGTGTGTGTGTGTGTGTGTGAGAGAGAGAGAGAGAGAGAGAGAGAGAGAGAGAGAGAGAGAGAGAATGGTGTTCGGGGAGACTCTGATGCTGGTAGTAGATTTCTTTCCCTGATCTAGTCACTTCTTCATGCATAGAAACCTACAGCCTGATTTCTTTTCCCTGTCCCCAGCCTCAGCACCTTGTTAAGCACCATTTCTTCATACTTTCTGCCAACAAGGCCAGCTACACTTCATCTGCTTAGACCCAGGCTACTGGACATTTCAGTTCACTTGGGAGGAAACAGAGAGTCCAAATATCTAGAATAAAATTGGGAAGATAGTCTGCATGATGGAGGGAGAAGGGATATGAATAAATGTAATACATATTTTTCTCAGGTTCATGTTCAGAATGTTTGAATTTTCTAAGCATAAATCTATACTGTGAAAGGAAGCAACCCAGAGGGCAGTTGAAGCTGGGCTAACATTAAACATTCGCTCCAAAATAATCCATGAGTGGAGAAATCTACTCACAGGTAATTACGTGTTGACTCGTTTCAGCTTTCCCTCACTAGACCTCTTGGTGACCAGCATGAAAGAGGGAGGATTGCTGGTTTCATTGGCCTTCTGCTTTCTCAGACCACTTTTCAAAGTGGTTATCAAGGAGTGGGCATAATCAGAAAGAGGAGTAAGAGCAGGAGTAGAGGGTTCTAGCAGCCTGACTCTCTAGATCTGAGAAGGAAGCTGCAGATTGCAGGACTGGATAGAATTCTGCCCCAGGCAGGCCCTGAACTTGCCTGTTTTCCCTGGGAGGCATGGTCTTTACACATGAGCTTTGACCTGCCCCTGATCCTCTGTGGAAATCAGATTGGCCAGTCAGTGGGCTGTCTTCTCTTCTTCATGGCACACCGCCCAGCGTGCTCCAGAGGCCAGGGTGAGGGTAAAGGGCTGTGGCTGGTGTTAACTGGTGTGAAAGTCCCCTCACTCCTTATCTCACCCTTCTCCTCTAGACACTGCCTGTCTGTGTTTCTTACATGGCCAGAGTAAACTACTGGTAGCTAAAGAAGTGATTGGAAGAAGAATCACTCTGTATGTCATTTATCTTTGTTCCATGATAATCCCTTGGATAGGAGGTTCTGCTTTCTGCAAAAACATACACAAAGCCAAACACACATCAAGGGTGCTGCCAGGCAGAGCCACAGTCACTTCTCATTGGATTGGAGAGCTGGGTAGACAACCAGCCCTTGTACCCCAGAGCTCCCCTAAAACATGCTGTATCCAGAAGTAGGCATGAGCCAGGGGAATTCGTGCCTAAGCCTAGTGCCACTGGATCTTCATACATCCTGAGCAGCTGTCCTCAAGAAACCCCCAGTTCACTCCCTATCCTAATGTCTGACAGACAAGAGGTTCTTATTCATTAGGTCTTTCATTTATTCAACAAATATTTATTGAGTACCTATCAGGAGCTAGGAGCTAAGGATAAAGCAGTGAAAAAAACCAAGTGCTGTCCTCATGGAGGTTAAATACTAAGGGGGAAACAGGCAGTAAATAACAGCTCCTCTTCAGTAAACATAAAAAGAATCCTCTCTGGTTTTTGGATACAGTGTGATGATTTGGAGTCAAACAGTCCTGGGTTCACATTCTACTCCATCTACAAGCTTTGGCCATATGACTTAATCCATCTGAGGTTTAGTTTCCTCACTTTTTTCGAGTGAGTAATCCAACTTCTCAGGTTTTGGACAGCAATAGACACTCAAAACTAGTATAGGCTGGGCACAGTGGCTCATACCTGTCTGTAGTCCCAGCACTTTGGGAGGCCGAGGCATGAGGACTGCTTGAAGCCAGAAGTTTGAGACCAGCCTGGGCAACACAGTGAGACCCCATCTCTATAAAAAATAAAAAATTAGCTGGGTGTGGTGGCATGCACCTGTAGTCTTAGCTATTCAGGAGGCTGAGGCAGGAGGATCACCTGAACCTGGGAGGTTGAGACTGCAGTGAGCTGTGATTGCACCACTGCACTCCATCCTGGGCAACAGAGCAAGAAGCAAGACCCCATTCCCCCCCAACCAAAAAAGTAAATTGATGTTATGATACATAGGATGCCTTTTCCAGGCCTCAAATTGTATCCTTCAGAGCTCCATCTTAAGCATTAACAAACCTGATCCCTTTTCCATTGCTCTTCCTCTCACTTTGAGAGGTTTCTGTTTTTCAGTGGGGTGCTGGTAAGTGTAACACTCAGCTCTCTGATAGAAGGAAAAATCCCTGATTTCTAAAGTTTGCTGATTTCCATAAGGTAAGTACTCCCAATACAGAGATTTCAAGCTCCTGAGGTGGTCACTGGATGCAGAGTTGGGAAGAGACTCGTGAACCAACAGGGGCTGGCTTGAGCACACTACAACAGTCTTAGACCCTTTTCCAGAACATTCTACCATGTTACTTTGTTAATGTGCTCAGTTCCACCTTCTATCCTAAATGTCCTATTCAACCAGAATCACTATTAGCTGGGCATCTCTCCTTCCTACCAGCTACCCCCTCCTCATATTGGACTGTTTCCTGAAAAGCCACCTGCTCTTCTGCTAATTTTTGGCCCAAATATAAGGAGCACTAAAGATCTGCCCTCTAGAGACCAGGCTAGAAAAGGAGCTGCTTTGCTGACCCCCTTGACTCCAGGAGGAAGTCCTAGGGGAATGCATCTGGAGAGGGAAGGAGAGGAAAGCTATTCCCTCACCTTGTCCCTGCACAGACCCAGCTGCACCTCTGGGCTATTTTAAGCCATCTGTTTACCCAGAGTGGCCCAGGAGATAGCTCTCCACAGCTGTTACTTGTGGCCAGGAAACACTCAGGGCTCTACCTCCCACCTGAACTGCTCTCAGAATGCTCAGAAAGCTGCCCCTTCTGTGCCTCCTTTTTTCTGACCCTTGGGTCCTAGGAAGCCTCTGACCCTCACTACCTCCTAGATGGAGATAACATGGAGCTCTGGAAAACCTGGGACCCAGAATGAATAAGAAACCAGTAGAAAGGATACTATCTCCCTCTGCTCCCTTTGTGCTGAGTGTTGAATGGTCTCATGTTCGTGAAATTATATTGTGATTATAAAGCCCTGGACCAACATAAGTTGTATCAGTGGACTTAACCCTTCAGGATCCATTGCTGTGAGACCCTCAAGGCATGTTTAGCTCAACAAACACAGTCTAATTCTGTTCTTGATCTACCCTGCCCCTGTGTTGCACACGCATGTGTGTATGACTAGGGATAGTGTGTACCAGCATGCTTAGGTGTTAGAAAAAGGCTCTCCTTCCTTGGAGAAGCCACTGGAATTGAGGACTCTTCTGGCCAGGTTGCCCTAGGCTTTCCCTGTGTCTATATTAATCTGTGCCCAGCTGCTCCCTTAATCCTAGGATGAGGGTGAGATTAGTCAGGTGGGCATGGGCAAATGGAAGTTCAGGGGCTACTCTTGCCTCAGGAAATAGGATGCATTTTCCCTTAGGTTCTCTTAGAAATCAGAAAATATCCTAGCTGAAAGGGACTTCACTAGTATAGCTTCTTCATGTTATAAATGCTAAAACTGTGGCTGACTGGAAAGATCACATGCCAAACTTAAAATATCAAGTCCAAATTGCCACTCAGGGCTTCCCTTCCCACTTGAAAGCAGCATGCCTCCATTCTTCCTGAAACTTCTCTTAGTCTCCCACCTGCTCTGCCGGTGGGCATTCCTGGAGACCCCATGAGAAAATGTTTGGTTCAGGAAGGAAATGTGGCCTCATATATTCTCTTTTTATCCTTTGCTTAGGATCTAGCAGATTCTTCCACTGCAGGAATAGAAAGGGAAGAGGAAGAAGACTATTTAGTTTTATTCCTGGAGATGGTGTAATCTGGATAAGACAGAGGTACCCTGTACACAGCCCTCTCCTTGCAGTCTGTAGACCCTTTTCTTTGGGTCCCAGTTCCTCCAGGCAATGCCTGAGCATGTTGGAACAGCTCCTGTGTCCGTAAGCTCCTGGTCTTCATTACCTGCAATGTAATTTCTGTTTCTCTATGGGACAGCCCTTGAGGAGACTCAGAAAAGATTTAATAAGAAAAAAGCTGCTTCTCTCTCAGTCTTGGGAAAGGATGGATCTATCTTTCCTGTCTTGGGAGCTTCTACTCCATGGAAAAACTCTAAAGAAAGGGCTAGAGGCCTATAGATAGTGGAAATACCAAGTCAGGAACAGAGAGAGCAGTTGAAGGGAAGGGGTGCTTTGACTGGAGCCATACTTAGATGTGCCAGCCTCATTCTCTGTCCTCACCAGACCCCCTGGGTCTAAGCCTCTACCCAGAGAGGCAGGTGGCTGTCCCCATACCAAGAGGCCTGAAGGGTGGTTTTATTCTAGGGCCTTGCCTCCAAGGAGCTCCTCCTACCTCTCCCTGATTAGACAGCCCAAGGTGTCACCCTGAGAAGCCATGAGAATTTGCTGCTGGGTCTCCTACAACCCCCACCATGCCCACCGGTGCACTCTCACTACTGCAGGGTTGCAGCTGGCCCTGATGCCTACTACAACCATCCTGAATTTCCACAGCCTACCCCAAGCCTGCACTCTTCTGGCAAGCGGAACCCAGGCCCCATCTGAGGCTTACCCTGTGACGATCTCGAAGGGTGGCAGCTCAATCAGCTCCTTCAGCTTCTCAGGGTCGTCCAGGTTCTCAGGATCCTCGCCATTCTGGGAGGTAGCCTCAGCGGCGGAGGCAGCAGCCTCTTCCTTCTGGGCCATGGAGGGGCTGTGGCTCAGGAGTCACTGAGAGAGAGGAGAGGCAGGCAGATCTGGGCCAGGCCCTGGCGGCAGAGTCCCAAGCAGCTGTCAGCAGCTAAATCTGGCTAGAGATGTCGGGAAAAGGACCCAGCAGGCCAGGTTTCGTGCTCTCCCCACTTAGCCACAGGCTTTATACCGAGGCCTCCTGCCCCTCCCCCAGGCTCTCTCCCTCTATCTTTTTTTAATTGAGTGACAGCGGGTGCTGCGGTGGAGGAATGGAAAATCTGGCCATTAGTATCCCCTATTTATCAGTAGGCAAAGACAGGAAGCTGGCAGGTGGGTATGGCTTGGCCTACTCTCCTCTCCTTCTCCCTCTTAGCTCACCTGATATTCTCCCCTTTGTTTCCCACCCAACTTCCCTAGCTCCACTGGGGAAGAGTGTAGAAGGGGTCACAGGGTGGGCATTTTGACATTTATGAGGGTGGCCTTCTGAGATTTAAGCAGGAGGAGATGTGTGTTGAAAGGGGGTGACTGCAAAGAGACCCAGGCCATTTCCTTTGGGGGAACTTGGGTTCAGGAAAGGAGGGGCGCAGGAAGAGATGGGATAAAAACTCAGTTTGGGGAGAAAGTGTGTGAGTTGTGACTCAAAAGCGGTGGGTGCTGATTTGCCTGTTCTGAAGCCATAATGCAAAATGTCGAATTGATCAGGAGCTTCCCTGAGTAACAATAGCTGCCATTTACTCAGCTCAGAGATTTTTGAAATAAGCCAGGCAGCAGGTTTAGGGTTTAAATGAAATCAGATGTATGCTTGCCACAGCCCTGAGAGGTGATGTGTATTAGTCCATGTTACACACAGGTAAACTGAGACTCACAGAAGTGTGCAGAGCCAGGATTCAAACATAGGCCATTGTACTTCGGGCCAGATATTCAAGCTCTGTGCTTTGTGCCCTCACAGTCAGTCTTTTATTCATCTTAACAAATATTTATTGAGCATCTACTCTGTGCCAGGTGCTGTTTCAGGTATGAGGAATATGGCAAAAGAACAAAGCAAATGAAAATCCCTGCTGTGAGGTTTTGTGGAGCCTGAGGGACAGGACAACAAATAAGTAAAATATATCGTCTATTTGGTGTTGATAAGTGCCAAGGAGAAAAGACAGGAAAGGGAGGCAGGAAGTGCTAAGAGGTGGGGTTACATCCTCATAGGATGGCCAGGGTGAAGGACTTTGAAAAGGAGACAACTGAAAAAGACCTGAAGGAGGCAAGGGAGCTAATCATTTGGATATCCAAGAGGAAAGCTTTCGTTTGACGGAGAAAAGCAACATGAACAAAGGCTCTGAGAAGTGAGCATTCCTGGGGTGTTTGAGGAACTAGTAAGGACATCTGGGTGGCTGAAGAGGTCTAAGGGATTAAGCCAGGGAAATAACAAGGGTAAAAGGGGCTGGGGCCTTATAGGCTGTTACAGGGACCTTGCTGTTTCTCTGAATGGAATGGGAAGCCATTGTCTCTGAACAGACGAGCGGTGGTTTCAGCACTTGGGGAGAGCAGAGGCTGGGGACCAGTGAGAAGCCTACTGAGGCCAGAGAGAGATGATGGGGGCCCCTAGAAAAGACCCTGAGCTGAAACAGCAGCAGAAGATGGCTAGATTATTTTTGCAGCTCACATGATGGGTACTTAGCGGCACACTAGTCTTGGTGTTTGAAACAGTGCAGACACTCTAGGCCATTCTCAGGGAAGCGGAAGGAAGGAGTCAGGGTCACTTGCAGGTTGAAAATGAGGAACAGAGGAACGCTGGGGAACGGATCTGAAAACAGCTCCAAATGTATTTGCATGGTGGGGATGAGAAGAGTCAAGACGGCTTGGAAGATTTAGGCTCCCTCCTCCTAAACAGCAGAGTGCTCTCTCAGTGTGATGCCCAGCATTTTGGTTTGCAGGGATGCTCATGGTTTCTTCCTGTTGTCCAGGCATATTTGCTAATAGCACCCCTTTACTCCCAAAGGTGTCCCACTGTGGACAACAAATTATATGGTCACCCTACCGTTAGACTTATTACTAAAAGCGTGTTTTTTTTTTTTTTTTTTTTTTTGAGCTGGAGTCTCACTCTGTCACCAGACTGGAGTGCAGTGGTGCAGTCTTGGCTCACTGCAACCTCCACCTCCCAGGTTCAACCAGTTCTTCTGCCTCAGCCTCCCTAGTAGCTGGGACTACAGGCACGGGCCACCATGCCCAGCTAGTTTTTTGTATTTTTAGTAGAGACAGTGTTTCACCATGTTGGCCAGGGTGGTCTCGATCTCGTGACCTTGTAATCTGCCTGCCTCGGCCTCCCAAAGTGCTGGGATTATAGGCGTGAACCACCGCTCCTGGCCACTAAAAGCATTTTTATCCAGATCGTATATTTTCAGACATTTTTCCAGGGGAATAAGGCACAGAGTAGAGGTAATAATGCCTGTGTCCACAACAAAAAGACAGTGGCAGCTGATAAACTGCCAAGAATGTTGTTACCACACAAATATACCACATTTAAATGCAAAGAGTTTATTTCATTCTCTTGTTCGGTCAACATTTATCAAAGGTTCCTGTGTTCCAGGTGCTGTGCTAAATATCAAGAATACAGAGATGAATAAGGCGCTGTCTCACCAGGGACTCCCAGCCTTTATCATATTTGGGGCATTAATCAGGCACTCAGGCATGCATTATCTCATTTAGTCCTTACACCAGTCTCACATAAGTGTGAATTATTGGGCTCATTTTGCAAATGAGGGACTTGTGGCTTAGAAAGGTGAAGTGATTTATATAAAATCACCCGGGCTTTGAGTTCAGGTCTTCGGAGCCAAAGTTCAGTGTTATGCCCAGGGCTGCACATAGCTGCCTTTGATTAAACATCTCAGACGCATTCTACATGTGCATCCCTCTCCCACCTCCCAGGCCCAGCTACGGTGATATGCCTGGATCAACAGAGGAAGAGTAAAATGACTTGCAGAGGAAAGTGAGGAGGATGGATCCTTTCAGTTTTCATTGTTCCCCTGCAAGAAAGACTTCTTCCCTGAGGACAGGTTCTTCTATTTTGGCTGTCATGTATAACCCTGGATTAGGAGGCAAAAAATACTCTATTCATATCCCCGTCTTGGCCCCTGATTCACTGTGTGATCATGGACAAATCACTTGACATCTCTGGGCCTCCGTTTTCCCGTCTGTGACACAGGCTGTGCTACTGTTTTCTATTTCCAAATGGCCAAAGGGCTGAAAATAGGGTGCAGAGTGGGCCTGTGAAGACAACAGGTGAATGGTGTGGCGAGAATTTCCTGATTCTCCCAACATCTCAGAGTGAATGGTGCACAGGTGGTCTCAGGCTGGTCGTCTCTGAAGAGTTGACCCCTTTCTCCTACCTTACATATAGACAGTTTTCCCTTTGACCTTTGGGAAAGGACCCTGGGCCTGCTCCCAGACTGATGACTGACAGCTTCCTTTTTCACTGCTCCTCTGAGCCTTCCCCTTCTCTGAGACTGCCATTCTAGAGGCCCTCTGGCCTGCTCTATTTATGGCACCTCCTGGGAGCCTGAATTCCTGGCTGGTCCCTGGCTCTCCTTTCCAAGTCAGACCAGTTTACCCTACTCGCCGCAGAGTGCAGCAACTAATCTGGGGCATCAGATGCCAGGAGCTTGACTCCCCTTCCTACAGCTGCCGCTATACTCTTTTTTTTTTTTTTTTTGAGACAGAGTTTCGCTCTTGTTGCCCAGGCTGGAGTGCAATGGCGCGATCTCGGCTCACCGCAACCTCCGCCTCCTGGGTTCAAGCAATTCTCCTGCCTCAGCCTCCTGAGTAGCTGGGATTACAGGCGCACGCCACCATGCCCAGCTAATTTTTTTGTATTTTTAGTAGAGACGGGGTTTC
>PVKV010003557.1:52775-142426 GCA_004027835.1 Alouatta palliata | reverse complement strand
TCTCTACTAAAAATACAAAAATTAGCTGGGCATGGTGGCACGTGCCTGTAGTCCCAGCTACTCGGGAGGCTGAGGCAGGAGAATTGCTTGAACCCAGGAGGCGGAGGTTGCGGTGAGCCGAGATCGCGCCATTGCACTCCAGCCTGGGTAATAAGAGCGAAACTCTGTCTCAAAAAAAAAAAAGAGACATATCAACCAAATGCAATCTGTGACAAGATTCAAACAAACCAACTAGAATGTGATGTTAAGGAATTAAAGGATTTTAGGGGTGATAATGGTATTTATGTTAAAAATAGTAATGGTGTGATAATGGTAGTTATGTTAAAAATGATCGTTTTTAGAGATATTGTGTTATAGATGATTATTCACTCATATCCCACCTACTGGATTATCGTGAATATTAAATTATTAAATTTAATTTGAATATTCAAAATTAAGTAGATATTTAAATATTATTCAAGATAATCCAGTAGGTGGGGTATGGATGAAATAAGATTACCCTTGTGTTGACAGTTGTTGAAGTTGGGTGACAAGTACTAGGGAGTACGTGTTTGAAAATTTCCAGGGCAAAACATTAAAAAATTTGAAGAAAGTGAGCAAACTGGATCTGCCTCCTCTAGCCCACTGACATGGGGGAGAGTAATAGCAATGTAGACTTTTTCATATGTTTCTTGAGCCCTGAAAATTGACCTTTGGGAACTGAAACAGCGGTAGGACACCCTCCACTATCACCAATGGTGGGGCTCTCCAGGAAGGCCCACTCTGCTAAAAGGACTCAGCCACCCTCTGCAGATCCCCCAGCCTAGCCCCACTCATTGAGAACCTCTTCTAGAGATCAATTAAAGCACAGAGCAGGTCCTTCTCCAGCCTGGACTTACCACAGCCTTCTCAAGGAGGCCAGCGACTCTTCTCATTTGGTGATGAGAAGAATAACCCATCTCCCACAAAAGTTCCCTTGGAAATTACGGACAGAAAAAAGAAATCAGCAACCTTTTCATTATCATCAACCCTTAGTCCAGAAATATATAGTAATTTGCAGTTCATTTTCACAAACATGATCTTATTTATTTTACAAATAGCCTGAAAGAGGTTAGGAGGTTGGCCAAAGGTCAATAACAAAAGTGGTAGGTAGGATGTGGCCAGCCTACTTATACCACTATTGTGCATAGCTCCTGCCCTGAGGCCTGTGTCCCTCATTAGCTTATCCTGATTTCCCCCCACCTCAAGGATACTCAAATCAATTCCTCCTGTGGGAGCTTCCTGTGACTGTCTCTGCTGTATGAGAGCCCATGGCAAATGAAGGATGTGAAATATGAGGTTCCATCAGGAAGTTGAAAGGAGGCTGACAGATGGTCAAATTTTGGTTCCTGACTGGTTCCTTTTGGTGTCAATGTTTGCTACATTAAATACTACCCCCCCAACTTGGTCTCCCTCCTTGACTCCACATAATTCTCCCTTCTCTTCCTTAAACCACTAGCCACCACCACTTCCCCACATCATTATCCCCACTTGGCCTTTCACTGAGTCTAAGATGTCCTCTAGGCCGGAGCTGGATGCAGCAGGTCAGCTGAGAGCAGAGAGGACTTTCTGGAAGTTAAAATCCTCAAGGAACAGTTTTGGCATTCACAGGAGGCCCAGTTGAGGCCCCTTTCACCAGCTGCTGCAATCTGCATGCCAATGTGGCTACTGGCTTTCCCACTAGAGGCAAGCCTACCCCAGACAGAATGGCCTATACATTTGGGTTTTGTGGTAAGGAGAACCCCATGCCTGATACACTAAGAACAGGACATCCAGGCTGGCACTCTTCCCTTCTTCCAAGATCCCCAGAGACTTTCTCCCGTTCTAGGAGGATGTGTACACGTCATACAATGTTGGAAGACTCAGGCAGGAGCTCTTCATCAGCAGAGCTAAGTTTTTCCTCATTAAATATTAAAGCTTACAACTCTATTAATAGCATCTCCAGCCCCACAACAAAGCTGATGGCACAGTTATCAGCTCTTCTACCTATGGGAGAGGGGCTAGATTGGCCCTCTTATGTTCTCCTATGTCCCTCACCTCTAAAAACTTACTTAATACTGCAAAGAGAAAAGATGAGAAAAGGCCAAACTCAGATTGCTAAATCGGCTGGGGACCCCTGCCCACTGGGGAGCAAGGAGCAAGTCACTCCTTATAAGAACAAAATCCTTCTGATCCTATGGTCTAAGCTCAAACATCACTTACTCACAGAAGCCTTACCTGATATCCACAATCTAATGTAAGAGAATAATTTAGTATTCTCTCTTTTCCTACCACATTTCTTGTCTTTTCTATCACTTGTCACATTTGGTAATTGTAATTTTGTTTGTGCACTTTGTTTAGTATCTGTCTCTCCCACTGAATTGCCAGCTTATGAAGGTAAGTAACATGTTTGCTTTATTCGTCATTTTACTTCCTGTGTCTGGCTCAGTGTCTTGCATATAGCAGATGTTCAAAAGATGTTAATTGAATCATGAATAAATGCCCCATCCATGTATTCCCCTGAGTCTCCCTCAATTCCCCAACATGTACTCTACTCTACTCACTAATTCCCACCTACTCATCTCCATCTAGGTTTTTACTGTTCCCCTCCTTAGAATAACCTCCTAACATCCTCTCCACTCTTATTCATCTTTAAAGGAGCCAGCTGTATTCTTCTGTAGTTCTGTTTCACAAGAGCAAGTATCTTCTTCACCAGTCTGTAAGCTCTAGAGGCAGAAGCTATCTGCTGAGGGTATCAAAGGGGAGTTGGGGTGACAAGACTCGTAGCACATTAAAGTGGACACACTAAACCAGAACATCATTTATATCAAGTTACCTGCTAGAGGTTATAGAGGCTTTGGGATTAGTTGAGAGCTCACTAAAATATTCAGGGAAGGCTCCCTGGAGAATGGAAGTTTATATTGATCTCTGAAGAGTATGTAAGAGTGAAAGAGGCAGAGGAGAATTCTTAAGAGGAGAGGAGGCCTCAAGGTGCCAATAAATGAAAGAAAGTAAAGGACACGGCTAGGCTTACTAGAAAGAAAGCTGGCTTGAATGGTAGAAAGTATGGCCAGCTTTGAGGGGTAGTGTAGATCATCAAAAGCCAGTGGAGAAGTTCAAGCTTGATACAGAAGAACTTAATTGGGTTCCAAGTTGCGAAGGAGGGTCTAATCTAGGCTATGTCAACCTCCAGCTGGGTAATGGCTAAGCCTGTTTACCTTTCTGGGAGTCTGCTTGCAGATCTATAAGTAGGCAAAATGATTTTCCTAATCTACTTAATGAGATGGTTCAGGTGCTTTGAAAACATCTTTTCATTTACCTTAAAATGGAATTAAAGATAGGCTGGGAACGGTGGCTCATGTCTGTAATCCCAGCACTTTGGGAGGCCAAAGCAGGCAGATTACTTAAGGTCAAGAGTTAAAGACCAGCCTAGTTGACATGGTGAAACCCTGTTTCTACTAAAACTATAAAAATTAGCTGGGTGTGGTGGTGTGCACCTATAGTCCCAGCTACTTAGGAGGCTGAGGCAGGAAAATTGCTTGAACCCCAGGAGGCAGAGGCTGCAGTGAGCTGAGATTGCACCACTGCACTCCAGCCTGGGCAACAGAGCAAGACTCTGTCTCAAAAAAAAAAAAAAGAATTAAAGGTAGGAATAAGACACTACCCATAAACTCTACACAATGACAAGGTATTAGGGCCACAGGACGGGTAAATGGAGAGCTCACATCTCACTGAAGGAAAGAAAGGGATGCACGAAGAAGATGGTGTTTTTGTGACAGACCTTGATATATGGGAAAGATTAGCAAACATCTATTCACAGAAAGCTAGAAAAGCACTGCTTGTGCTAAGTTCCACAGTGGATTTTTGGACCGTTTATAGTACACACACATAACACAGCCATGTTTACTGGTAGGATATTATTCCTAGTTCCTACTTTGGAAAGAGTAGGGCATTTGCACAGAGCAATGTGTCTTCCTGGTGCCCTGGCCTCTGGCCCAGTTTAAGACAGCTACCATAGAGAATGTGAGGTAAGAACACGTTCACACTCCCACCATGGCTCTGGTTCCTCCCTGTGAAGCTACAGTGAAGTCTATCCTCCTTTTCTTTCCTAATCCCAGTCCTTTAGGTATTTGAAAACCTTAAAATGCTTCTCTGAGACCACTTATTCACAGGCCAAACAGCCCAGTTCTTCCAACTATTCTCACATGACATAGTTTTGACTCCTTTCATTATTCTGGTCACCCAATCTCTTGAATGATATCAGTACAGAATGCAGGACTTCGAATGTCAGTACAGAATAAGGCAAGTGGGATGATTACCTCCTAGGAACTGAATTCCATGCTTCTATTAACGTAGCCCAACAGCACATTAGCTTTGTTATATAGTGGACTTGTATTAAGCTTTCTGTCCACTCAAGGACTAGCTCTCTTTAAAGGTCCCTACCTTCTCCAATCACACACCCTCCCTAGATTCCTACTGAAATTCTGTCTTGCTGAATTTAGCCAGCTACCTTTCTAAGAGTCACATTACATATGTGTGGTATAGTTTCTAATAAATGTGGAACCATCATCTCACTATGCTCAGTGGACTCTTACCTGTATTGGCAGTAAACTTAGCTCAAGATGTGAGTCCAGGTTCTTGCCTTGATTTTACACTGCTAAGGCAAAGGGCTACTCTGTTTCAGATATGTCCTGAGTTCAATATAACAATAGGTATGGCTATTAAATATGATCATGGAAGCTCAACTGACAATAATAGAAGTACAATATCAATATTATAGGTAGTGGCAGTCCCACAATAATCTGTGCTTTGCAGATCACATGGAGAGCTCTGTGTTCAGTTTCAGGGGTGAGAAACATAAAAGTAGCCACTAAACGAGCTAGGATGACTGGGGATTTGGAAGCTAGTGTCCTGGGAAATGGTAAAAGGAAAAAACAGGCCTATTTAGCCTAGGTAAACAAGAGTGCTAAGGCTGTATAACCTATAATAGGGCCTTTCCTCACTAGTAACTTCTGGCTTATGGGTCTCTTCTTGTAACCTATTCTTTCTTGCTCCTTTGGTCAAGGGCTTATAATTTCATATTAAGTGTGGTCAACCACTCGTATGAAATTCATGAGATCTTTTCCTGAATCTGCTGCTTTCCCTCTCTTATCTGCTCAGCAGAGTCAAGGTTACTCCCTCTCACCTGGCCTATTTATTTCAAAAGGATTTAAACTTTATATTAATTCAATATTTCAGAAACCAGTGCTGAAAACCAAGTAGAAAAAATAGTTTCTTCATTTTTTTTTTTTTAGACAGGGTCTTGCTTTGTTGCCCAGTCTAGAGTGTAATGGTGCAATCATAGCTCATTGCAGCCTTGAACTCTTGGGCTCAAGCCATCCTCCCACCTCAGCCTCCCCAGTGGCTAGAACTACAGGCATGCATCACCGTACCTGGATATTTTTTAATTTTTTGTAGAGACAGGGTCTCACTATGTTGCTCAGACTGGTCTTGAATTCATGGCCTTAAGCAATCCTCCCATCTTAGCCTCTCTAAGCACTGGGATTATAGGCATTAGCTACTGCACCTGGCCCCTTTATTCATTTCTTAAGGAGCCATATCTTAAGACTTCAGCCCCTCAGTGAAACAGATTGCTCGGCTGGCTAATATCCCCAAGAGTTCCTCTTTCCTGTGTTCTTTGCCCAGGATAACTATGATGATTCAGGGCTGCTGGGGTGGTAAGTAGAAAACTAGAACTGCTGTTCTGCCTTCTGAAGACCACAGCAGACGTGGAAAATCAACCAAACCATGTCACTCTTTCATATGGAACCAGGACTCTGCCTTAGAATCCATCTCAACAGAATGCTCCAGGCAGTAACTACTGATCAAGTGGCATTGGTATGAAGGGTAATGCCTGTTTATTGTCCTTGCTTTATGTAGCCTGTGGAGTGGGGGAGGGGGTAAAATAATTATGCAGGAATGTCTCTTGAGTGGTGTGAACAGTGGAAACATTTATTGATACTGCAGAGTTAGTATTGAAACATCCCCTAATCTGGGAATCCACTTTTCATCTTAAATCTCAGTTGAGACCGGATTCTTCCTGATAAAAGATTTGCATTATCTTTATCTTCTCTAATGCTTGGCAGAATATAAAAGCACAAAGCACAGCCCAAGATAAAAATAAGAAATAGAACTAAGCCACAGTGGGAGCTAAGCTATGCGGACACAAAGGCGTAAGAATGATATAATGGACTTTGGGGACTTATAGGGGAAGGATGGGAGGCGGGTGAGGGATAAAAGACTACACATTGGATACATTGTACATTGCTTGGGTGACAGGTGCACCAAAATCTCAGAAATTACCACCAAAGAAATTATCCATGTAACCAAAAACCACCTGTTCCCCAAAAACTGTTGGAAAAAAAAAAAGAACTCAGCCATGGGATAGCCACACCAGGTTTAAAAGTAAAGTACTCACCTGTAATCCCAGCACTTTGGGAGGCGGAGGCAGGCAGATCACAAGGTTAAGAGATTGAGACCATCCTGGCCAACATGGTGAAACCCCATCTCTACTAAAAATACAAAAAAATTAGCCGGGTGTGGTGGTGCCTGTAGTCCCAGCTACTCAGTAGGCTGAGGAGAATTGCTTGAAACCAGAAAACGGAAGTTGCAGTGAGCCAGATCCTGCCATTGTACTCCAGCCTAGTGACACAGCTAGACTCCGTCTCAAAAAAAAAAGTTAAGTACTCGCTGGGCACAGTGGCTCACACCTGAAATTCCAGCACTTTGGGAAGATGTGGCAGGGGGATCTCTTGAGCCCAGGAGTTTGAGACCAGCCTGGGCAACACAGTGAAACCCCATCTCTATACCAAAAAATACAAAAATTAGCTGGGGATGGTAGCACACACCTGTAGTCTCAGCTATTTGGGAGGCTGAGGTGAGAGGATCACTGAGCTTGGGGAGGTCAAAGCTGCAGTGAGACTGTGTCTCAAAACAAAAAAAAAGTAAAGTACTAAATGGCTAAAATATACAATATGTAAATTATATCTCAATAAAGCTGTCCAAAAAAATAAGCATCAAACTAGCATTTGGTAGAGGGACATAAGGGAAATAAAACTCCCTTAGAAATATTATGAAAAAAGGCACTTGGTATTTGCCTCTGCACCCTAACCAAAGTTCACCAACAGCTTCCTACTGATAGCAGCAAGTTCAGACCCTGAAAAATCAGCAACTTCCCATTAGACACTAGCATAGGGCAAAATGGTGTGGGTTATAAAAGCCGCTCGAAAGATCTAGGAAGACTATAAATCTAGACTGGGTCACCACAGATACTAATTTTTAAGCTAAAGCTTTCTGAAGAGTATTTTTCTTTTCTTTTTTTTAATATAAAAATTTAAGTCTTAATCCTGCTCCTTCTGTGTTCCAAAGAGTATTTTTCATGAAACACATTGGTTCTATAAGATGTTAACAGATGTAACCTGAAAAAAGGTTCTATGGTTAGATAAGCTTGGGAAACATTGAGTTAAAGTCGAAAAGGTTCTTTTACTGCAGGAAGCTCAGAACCTTTAAAATGTTAGTGGGCATTGTGATGGGATGGAGCATATAGTCTTTCCCAAAGAAATTTTTCTATGGAGGCTTTTTCCCCCATGAAGCACCCCAAAGGATCAATATTCCTAATACTATAGGGAATGCTGGTCTAAACCATGGGTGGCCAAGGGCTTCACCAATTCCTTCATAAGGATAAAATGGGAAATTAATATGGAAACTAGGCTGGGTGCAGTGGCTCATACCTGTAATCTCAGCACTTTGGGAGGTCAAAGTGAATAGATCACCTGAGCTAAGAAGTTTGAAACCAGTCTGGGCAACATGGCGAAACCTGTCTTCACAAAAAATTAGCTGGGCATGGTGGCACATGCATGTAGTCCCAGTTACTCAGGGGGCTGAGGTGGGAGGATCACCTGAACCTGGGAGGCAGAGGTTGCAGTGAGCCAAGATTAAACTACTGCACTCAAGGCTGGGTGACAGAGACCTTGTCTCAAAAAAAAAAAAAAAAAAAAGAGGTGGGGACTATAATTGTTGTAGTGGAGCAAGCATAGAAAGTCAACACCAAGACAAAAGTATGCCAAATTGCAGGGTCTTTATTGCCGGCGGCCACGGAGGACTATTGTCTCTCCAACCTGTGGCCGTGAAAGGAGGGTGTCAAGATCTTTTATACCTGTAAAACCACATGGGGGTGAGGGTGAGGGGCCGGGGTGGGGGTGAGGGGCTTCAGACATTCCGAGGGCTAGTGGATTCTGTAAATCACCTCCTGGGTGGAGATGAGGGTGAGGGGCTCCAGACATTCCAGTGGATTCTGTAAATCACCTCCTGGGCAGAGATGAGGGTGAGGGGCTCCGGACATTCTGAGGGCTAGGGGACTTTTGACATTCCAATTGTTACTTAAGTGGTTCACAAAAGTCAAGATTAGTTTACACATTGTCTGGGTAGGGTGGAAATTACAGACCTTAATTACTTATTACAAGGCGCAGGGGCCAAGATGGCGTGGGTTTGGACTGCTTGCCTGTCACATTAGGGGTTACAGAGAGCAGTTTCAACAGAAAGCTGAGGTATGGTTGAGGTATGCGGTTTTATGGGACTTTTACCATGTCACATAATGTATAACTTGTACATAATTATGTTTAGGTTAACTACATGGAGAAATATATATGGTTCTCCACAGTTTGCATGCAGTTAATTCAATAAATCTGAAAATGTTCCTTCAGGTATTGTACTTGATAGATAGATGGGGTGTACTCTGCTTATAACAGCCAAAAATGTGGTGGCCAAATCAGCAAAAGCAGGCAAGGAGCCAGAATCACTGAGCTTGTTTCTGCCTGGATGTGGCCTCTTGTCATATGTTTAGACTTAGGGCTTGAACAGTCATTCAGTAAACACCATTCATAACTGTATGTCCCCTCTTACTTTCACGCACACTCATATCCCTCACCACCATCACAGAAGCTTAAAATTGACCTTCAATAACCACAACCATCTGATCCTCAATTTGCTATCTCTGAATAACAATGATAACAAATACAAGTACAGATTTGCTTGAACTCCCTCCTGAGAATGTAAAGCCTCAGAGGAAACTCCTGCGAGACTGCGTCCACCCTCTCTCCCAGGGCAGACCCTATAGGCCTCTTTCCTAGATGACTTCCCTACTCCAAAGTCCCTCGCTGTGGCCAGAAGTTCATTTGGCTGTCCCACAGTGAGGCCTGTGGGTCATGTGCCAATTTCTGAACTCCAGAGCAGAGCCAAATTCAGAGCTTTTCCCCTCCTTCCTTCCTTCCTTCCTTTCTCCCGCCCAGAAAGCCAGATTCCCACCAGAGCCTCCTTAAGAAACAATGACTTGGTACCCTGCTAGGCCACACCTCTAGCTTCCTTCAACCAGCACCTCTGGTTATCTGCCTTAGCCCAATTCTCTCACTTTCCCACACGTTCTGGAGCTCTCTGAACCAGTTCTCCCAGGTCCATAGGAAGGAACAAAGCACCTAAGCCCAAGAAGCTAAATTTCCCATGTTCCCTTTCCAGATACAAGGCTCCACCTACCTTTTTAAGGAGGGGAGAGAGTCCCTGAGACTAATCAGGTTTGAGTGAAGAAGCCTGTTTTCCATTTCTGCTCACTCTGGGCTATAGGCAGTCAAGGGCAGCAGATAGCTGGGGCTTGGAATGACTCATCCTGAACCCCAGCTACCACAGAAGCACCTGCCTGCAGAGGCCACATTTGGGACCTCTGAGAAGCCAAGTAACTCCTGAGTGATCTCACCCCAGAAGTCGGCTCCTTTGGCACACCTTGCCTGGAAGAAGCAGCTTGGACTCTGCTTCTACCCAACTGCAGCTTGGGCTGGTCTCAGAAAAGGAAAGTACGTGTCCTTTTCAATTTGACTCTTGCAGGTGAGGTAGTAATACAAATATCTATTCCAGAAGGAATCAGTGAAAGAGCCCAGCTTAATCAGTCAGAAAAAAAAAAAAAGAAAAAAAAAACCCTGATTGATTTGACTAGAATGATGGTAAAAGGCAAGGCCAGACACTGCAACATAAAGCACTCAGACAACAAAGAATTTTTATTTTTTCTTCATCCAAGTGCTACTGGAAAGAAAATAACAACAAAACCCACTATGGCTCCTTGTTGCCACCACCAATTCTCTTGCATTTATCAAAGCAGATTGTAGGGGAGAAGTATTCACTGGCAGGTGAGCGTATTTCTTAGCAGCCCTTTTGAGGTGGAGTGGGGGACCAGTGCCAGTCTGACCTTTGATTTTCTAGGACTTCTAGGTTCCTCATAACCCCAAGAATGTGGCTTCAGCAGTACAGCAAAGGAAAACAGCAGCCTTCTCTGATATAAGAAGTCCCTGAGACCAAAAGGTAATGGGCTCCTGAGTTTCCTGAGTAGAGAGTCATCCTTAACTCTCTACCTCTCCACTCCACCTCCCAACAGATAGCATATCCTGTCTATTCCGCTGTATTAGTATCTGTGTATCTGTCCCATTGTGTTTCTCTGCTTCTGCAGGCCTTCATCATCTCCTAGCAACCTCCGATCTCATCTTCTCCAATCTCTCATCCACCACTGGAGTAATAACCTAAACTCAAGTTTGATCATGTTATTCCCTTAATTCATTCCAAATGCACTCTTTTGTTTCTTCTTCTATGCCCTTTCTTGGCTTAGCCTCATTTTGTCAGTCTGCCAAGCTTCTAGTACTCTTCCTAGAGCAGTCCAGCAATGTCTCCTCTCTGAGGCCTTCCCTGACCACTTGATGAGAGCCCTTCCTGCTTTCTTTTGGTGCTTCTGGGCTTGGTCCTTCTCTTGCAGTACTGTATTCTGTAGTGCCTCAATCTGAGTTCTAGACTGTGCATCTCCCTGGAGTAAAATTCTGTTATTGAGCCCAGAACAGCATCTAGCAGAGACTAGGTTCTTACTTGGTGTTTGTTTGATGAGCAGATGAGTAGTAAGGAGCTTCAGGCTTGAACAAACCTGATCCTCAGTTTGTAATATAGGACAGGAAAGAAGGGTGCCTCTCCCCAGGAGCCTGAGAAATACTGCTGGGTCATGAGCCACATGGACACACTAGGAGAATCCACCCTTAAATTAAAAAGTCATCTGACTACAGGAGGCAACTTAAGGTGTCCAGAACATAGAATTTTCCACAGTGGCTACTTACTATCTTTATAATGTTCTCTCTGCCACTTTTAGGAGCTGCTATGGCCTACCCATTGTCCCATCCTGACCATCCCCATCCATCCCTGAGTGTCAGGAAGCAGTAGGAGTCTGAAACTCCTTCCCAAGCTGATGTAGGCAAGGGGTTAGAACCTCAGCATTCCTCACCCTCTCCCAGAGGAGGCTGTCACTCTTTCTCATGACACTCCATTGATCTCTACTCTTTTGACATACATCTAAAAACCTTCCTGTAGCCATCTGAGCCCATCCTTCTCTTGGCTACCCACAGGAAAGATCTTACTGTCTCTGTATCCTTAAAGTACTTGATCTGAGTAGATGCTCGTGAACTAAACAAATGAGTTAACAGATAACCTAGTTTCAGTGAGGCTAGAGTAACATGTCTTTCAACTGTTCAGACACCCTGTCTGGTGCCATTTCCCATTCTTTAAGTCTCTTTGGTTCCTCAGAACACAGGAGGCAGGGTATTGCCTGACACAATTAAGTGCTTAAAAGCTCCATTTGTCCTTCTTACAACAAATCTCTTCCACTCCAATTGCAGCTGAAGAGAAGACATAGACTGTGTGGCTGCACCAACAAGCTGAGCAGACAGACAATAGGTCCAGAGACCTATCCCTGTTGCTCATACAAACAATATACCAAACTCAACCCAACTGATCAACAGAGAGCCTTGGGCTGCTAGGAGCTTCTCGAGATCAGTGAGGTGTATGGCTCAAACACTGAGCTGACACACAAACTGTGCCTATCCCTCACAGTTTCTTTGGGAGAATCTATGCTCAGAAACACTCAGGATTGTCTGAGAGATAGATATAGAAGGAATGGAGTCCAATGGATAGGTCTCTAAGAGGAGCTCTCACTCCTTTCACAAGGAGACAGGAAGAGACCTTGGGGACTTCTCAGGGATAGACTCAGGGCTGGTTCAGCTGCTGAGTTGCAGCAAGGGCAATTAAGTAATTGATGTGGTGGGGAAAGGAGGGAAGCCACTCCTTTCAGGCAAACTTCCACTAGAGACAGGAGGCTCCATGCAGCTGTGACAACAGCAGGAGCAATAACAGGGCAGGGATCTCCTCCTCTTCCTCCCACTAGCTGAGATCTAATGCTTAAATTAGCACCTTGGAAACACCCAGATCTGCTAGCTGCCTTCTCTACAAGCTCTGCCACTCCTCCAGGACTTCTTTTCAAGCTTGAGTTTCTCTTTTAAGTAAATAATTTAAAAAATAAAGATGTGCTCCTCCTGGAGTTTATCTTTTCAAGTAGGGAATGGCCTCTGGATTCTTCCCATCACTATGGGCTGGGGAGAGTTATTTGATGATGGCACCCATGTGACAAGCCTCTATCCATACAGCTTGGTCCAGAAAGGGGCAATGATGCTGACACCAGCATTGCCTGGCTCCCTTGGGGCTTAAGGAGGCAGCCCCTACTCTGCCTTCAGGTGGGATCACACTAAGAAAGTAAGCAAAAGAAACAAACTTTGACAAACTGTAGGCTCAAGGGCAGGGCCACATCTGTGTCTGTGTTGCTAACCACTCTATCCCTAATACCTAGTTTAATATTTGGGACAGAGCAGATACTCAATAATCATTTGATAAATCTATTGCTGAATCAATAATGTCAGGTCTCTGTGATAGTCTTTAGAAGGGGTTAGGAAGCAGGGCAATGTCTATGACCCTCAAATGAGGGATGATTATATTGCTATTTCCATAAGGCTCTCACTCAACCTTAATAAAATATACTCAGGCTGGGTGTGGTGGCTCACCCCTGTAATACCAGCATTTTGGGAGGCTGAGGTGGGGGGACCACTTGCAGTCAGGCATTCAAGACTAGCCTGGCCAACATGGTGAAACCCCATCTCTAATAAAAATACAAAAATTAGCCACACGTGGTGGCAGGCACCTGTAATCCCAGCTACTTGGGAGGCTGAGGTAGGAGAATCGCTTGAATCTGGGAGGTGGAGGTTGCAGTGAGCCAGGATTGTGCCACTACACTCTGGCCTGGGTGACAGAGAGAGACCCCCGTCTCAAAAAAAAAAAAAAAAAGTATTATCCTGCAGACAAGGGTGACTTTAGCACTTAAAAGGATCTGAAGGCAGTCAGAGCTTTTCTAAGTGCCTCCTTGCCACAGATACTTCAACTCCAGGGCCACACAAACCGGAAGCAGCTCAAGAGTCCTCCACCCAGCCAAACCACTATTCAGAATTTTAGGCAATAACAGAAGTACCAAAGACAACTGAGAGAGCCTGGTGCTCTATTTCTTCTCCGCTTTCCTTGAACAGCTATTTCCTCCCTTCTTGGGAACCCCAGATAGGAGATAAGAACCAACTCACTGCTTCCTTCTCCTGATACACTTGAACCACCTCTTCCTTCATCCACCCTTTCTTTTGATTCTTGATTAGATGCTTAGAACTGGAAGAGCAATCTAGTATGACAAGCCAGGTTATCTAGAAAGAGAACTCAGAAAAGAAAATTCTCTTCAGCTAGCCCAAAGTCATTCTTTAGGTTCAGGAGATGGACTTCTCTCCAGGATTTTCTGGCTCCCAAATAATCCAATGATGGCATTAGGCTAGGAAAACGTCCTGCAACTCCTCTCTCCAGTTTAATATTGTATGCTTCTGTAAAACTTCTTTGTTTTGGCTTTTAGAACTGTGTAAGTAGTCACGAAAGGGGGAAAAAAACCACTTGTCTCCTGCTAAGTGGCCACTAATGATTCTCTCTACCATTCTCCAAAAGGTGTGACATAGAGGTGGTGATGGGTCCCTGCCAAGGCCCATCTTGGCTGCCATAATGGGTAGGTTACTCGACCAGGAAGCTACAAAGCACATCTGTCAGCCAGCGGGTTGTAGGCCCAACAGTAGACCTGTTTCTGGCAACTCTCCCTAACACAGAAGCAGAAGACTTAGGGAGCCGAACTTGGCGAGCTCAGCTCTGCTCCAGCCAGCACAACACAGAGAAATAGGTCATCCACACTTTTGGGTTCCTACCCCACCTTGCCTCCTTCCAATTCCAGCTCAGGCTCCAAGGGGATAAAGCGAACACAGCCTAGACATTCCCTCTCTTCCCTACTCACTATACGAGCTGGCTAGGCCTCCACGTCTCCTACCCGGTTGCCACAAGAGAGGTCAGGTAGCCCCCAGGAGACCAGCAAGCATGGTCTCCCTTAGGCCTAGCCTCCGTGCACCCGAGTTGCCCTCCCCCTTCCATTCCCTCCGCACCGGCAGCGATGACATCATTCCTCCCTGACGCGGGGACCGCGGACAGGCGGCAGGATCCGCGCCCAGCAAGGACTTCAGGCACGTAGGCCTAAAATAATGGGGGCTCTTCCCAACCAGTGGGCACTGACAGCTTCAGCGCGGCCCCGCTTCCTCTCCCGTTGGTTCCCGAGCGCTCACATCTGCACCCCGATTCCCCATCTCGTCGCGCGTACTCTCCTTCCCCGTTTAGATGCCTCCAGCCTGGACTGCCTGAGCTCCCCAACGGAGAAGAACGGAATTCCCAGGTTCTGCATCAACCACTTTCCCCAACTGGTCCCTCACCCCGGCCCAGCGTTCTTATTCATATATCCAGCGGACAGACGGGCAGGCCCCTCCTTTTCTAAAAGCTGATTCCCAATCTCTCTTAGCCTGACGGCTCCGGCGCCCTCAGCATCACAGGCCTGTAGAACTAAACGCCTCCCCACCGCCCATCCCAGCCCCCTGGGCCTGCCGCCGGCGGTGCCCCATGACAGCTTTCTCGCCAGCCCCCGCTATGGGCCTCCACTAGCGGTGTGCACCATTGTGCCCCCTCCATTCCATCCGACGGTGCTCTGCCTCCACCGACGGTGCCCTCCGCCCTTACAAGTCCCTTTGCTCTCACCCAGCATATTCTCCCACGGTTTTCTCGTCCTGCAAGTTCCCCTCCACTGGCAATACGTTTTCAGGGATCTCTTTGCCCCATCCGAAGGCGCCCCTCCGCACAATCCCCGCGGCCTGATTCCCTCCCTTCCCCTCAAGCGAAGACCCCTCCCGGCCCTGGCCTGCCCGCTGCCCGCCCCCTCACCAGCGGCTGCATCTCCGAGTGCGCGGTGGGCACCTGGAACCGGTCGATCTCCTCCATCATGGTGCTGGCGGGCGAGCAGACCAGGGGCCGGGCGCGGCCGGGGACGCCGACAGGACCGCGCGGGGCGGCGGCCCCAGGAGCCCGGCGGGTGGTGCAGACTAGGCCGCCCTGGACCAGTCGGGAGGGCAGGGGCCGGGCGGATGCAGGGGTGGGCGGGGGCGAGAGGTTCGCAGGCTGGCTGAGGCCGGCGTGACTCCGTGGGCTTGCCTAGCACTACCGCGGTTGTGGCCGGGCCGAGCCGCAGGTCTTGCCTCGCCTCCTACTCCGCCGCCGCCTCCTGTCAGCAGCTCAGCCACTGCGGTGACTCGGCAACTCCACTTCCGGGTCCGGGACACCGCCCGGATCTTGCATTATTCATGAGGAGGCGGTGTCTGGTGACTCCAGCCCCGCCCACATGCGGGAGTTCCTAAAGGCGCGAGATTCCTGAGGGGCGGGGCTTAGTGGAGACTGGCTCGCAGCGCGCCCAACCCCGCCTCGTCTCCGGGCCGGCTGGGGGCGTCAGAGGCGCCTGCGCCTTGGCTGCCGGATGGTTGCTGGGTAACCGCGTCAGGGAGTTGGATTCTATCCTGCAAGGGCGAGGAGACCCACAACGGCGGCTGTCCTAAAGAACCCTTGCGACTGGTTGTTGAAGTGGAAGAGAGTCCAGATTTCTTGTGTGTGGTCAAGGAGACGGACAAACTTTTTGTCTTCAGGCGAGGGAGCGTTTTGTAGGCTCTCCAGGGATTGAGATGTTTCCTGCTTCTGCTAAGACTCCTCATAAACAGCTTCGTAAGCAGGTAACGAAGCACACTTTGCCTCCCTTGATGACCTCTGACCTTCGTCGTTGCTGGTGACCATTAATCATACCTCTCCTACTGATCTTTGATCTTTTGTCTGTTGACCCCTAGCCTTCTCACCCCCCCCCCCGTGACCTCTGGCAAGTGCTCCTACTGACCTCTGACTGTCCTGCTCCTTCCCACTAATCCTGGTTTTCTCTCTCATACTGTGTAACTGTATAAGTAGTCACGAAACCCACTGTTTCTTACCTCTCTCCTACTTTTCTTTTCTTAACCATTCCCATCCCTTCACTCCACTTTACCTCGTGGACTCATTCTGACCAGTCTATCCGCCTTAACTCCCCCATCCCCACTACCACGAGTTCTTTCCTCCTTGTTCTCACATTCTTGTCCCAAAGGAATTTTTTTCTTTTCTTTTCTTTTTTTTAAGACAGAGTCTTACCCTGTAGCCCAGGCTGGAGTGCAGTGGCGCCATCTCAGCTCTCTGTAACCTCTGCCTCCCAGGTTCAAGCGATTCTCCCACTTCAGCCTCCCGAGTAGCTGGGACCACAGGCGTAGGGCACCACGCCCAGCTAAATTTTGTATTTTTGGTAAAGACAGGATTTCCCCATATTGCCCACGCCCATCTCGAACTCCTGAACTCAAGTGATCCTCCTACACTGACCTCCCAAAGTGCTGGGATAACAGGCATAATCCACTGTGCCCAGCCTCAAAGCATTCTTTATCCAACCCTTTACTGAGTGCCTAACTCCGGGCTAGGTGGGAACACAGGCCTTGCCATTTGGGAGCCCACAGAGGGTGTGCAAGAGAACTAAACAGGACACAGGACAGGTTATATGCAGGAGTCTGATTTTATTTTCTGTGCTGAGAGAGTTATGAGGAGAGAGAGGGCAAGCAAAAAGGAAGAGAAGAGAGGCTCTTTCTCATCCCTGTCCCCACCCCCACACTGCACAACCCAAAACTCACCCCCCAACTATTTCTAGAGCTTCGTATGTCTCTCTTCCCTGAGAGTCCCTGGTCCACGTCTGTGATTCATTCATCTATGTGAACATTATGCTCTGATTACCACGTGGACAGATGTCATCCCTTCTCACAGGAAACGCGAGTCATACCCCACTTAACCCACTGAGCACAGAGTTCTGCTTTCTTCCTCAGCATGACCATGGAAGGCAAGCTAGTCCGTTTCCCAAAGAGCCTTCTGTGGTGAAGCCACTCAGTCCTTCAGGAACAACTTTTTCCAAACCCTTTATGAATTACCACTCGGCTAATGTACAGTTTCTAGCTCTGGAAAGCAAGACTTCTATTTATTTATTTCAGATTTACCTCACTCAAGCCTAGGAATATTGAGGTGTAGAGAGTCAATCTGTGGCCACGCTATTTATGACTTTGCATATTTTGGTCTAGCCTCCACATTAGCCTTTGTCTCTCTGCTTCTTTCACCTGTTTTTCTGTAGCAGATGGACCTGACTTCCTTAGGTCTCTGCAGCCTTGGGGAAGCTGCTATTCCTGTATGACCATGCCCTAATTTTATGTTGGATTGAGCTTTATGTTGAAGTACATGTACCGTATTTGAGCTTCCTGACCCTATATTTACAGACAATTTACTTTTATTTTTTATTTTAGTGTTTTTTATTTTTTATTTATTTTTTATTTATTTTTTATTTTTATTTTTGAGACAGAGTCTCATTCCATCACCAGGCGCCAGGCTGGAGTGCAGTGGCGCGACCTGGGCTCACTGCAACCTCCGCCGCCTGGGTTCGAACAATTCTCCTGCCTCAGCCTCCCGAGTAGCTGGGACTACAGGCGCGCGCCACCACGCCCAGCTAATTTTTTTTTTGTATTTTTAGTAGAGACGGGGTTTCACCATGTTGACCAGGGTGGTCTCGATCTCTTGACCTCGTGATCCGCCCGCCTCGGCCTCCCAAAGTGCTAGGATTACAGGCGTGAGCCACCGCGCCCGGCCTAGTGTTCTTTATTTTTGAGATGGAGTTTCACTCTTGTCATCCAGGCTGGAGTGCAGTGGTGCGATCTTGGCTCACTACAACCTCCACCTCCCGGGTTCAAGTGATTCTCCTGCCTCAGCCTCCAAAGTAGCTGGGATTACAGGTATGCACCACCATGCCTGGCTAATTTTTGTATTTTTAGTAGAGATGGGGTTTCACCACATTGGTCAGGCTGGTCTTGAACTCCCGACCTCAGGTAGTCCAACCCACCTAGGCCTCCCAAAGTGCTGGAATTACAGGCATGAGCCGCTGCACTCCAGCAGTTTGCTTTTAAAATAAACAGTATTGAGGTCCAGTTTATATATAATAGAAGGTACCATTTTAGTTGTACATGTTGACAAGTTTTAACAAATTTACACAGGTGTGAACCACCACCACACTCAAGATATAGGATACTTTATCCCAAGAAGTTTCCTGTGCTTCATACCACCTCCTATTCCCCACCCCTGGCCTGCCTAGGTAACCACAGATCTGCTTTCTGTCATTGCAGATTTGATTTGTCTTTTCTAGCAACTTGCAGTATGAACAAGCTTGGGATGGGTTTCTCTAGCCTGTTAGGGAGACATTAGAGACTAGTTACATTGACAGCAGAGAGAGGTAAGAATAGACATAAAGCCAGAAAAACCTGGGTCAACTGGCACTGCCCCCTGGTGGGAAGTGTTGTTTTAGTTCAGAGTAAATATTGGTATGTGGGGTGTGAGTGAAGGTTAGGTTTTGCTAGGTTGTATTCACCCATTTTTTTGCTTCAGTGAAGACCAATTTGAGTCAGTGCTAATCAGGTGTGGGATGTCCTAGAGATGTTTGAGAAGTTGTCCCTGTCTTCTGGGAATCAGTTCGGTGGGGGAGACAGAACACAGGCATACAAAGATATGGGAGGATGAGATCCTTGGGGATGAAGGGGAGAGAGACCTGCAGGTTAAAGCAGCAGAAAGGCTTCAGGGAGGAGGTAGGTAGGACTGGGATGCCAGGGGTGAGGGAAGATCAGGATTGGGTTTGTTAGAGGTAAGAGGGGAGATTAAATTCCATTTGTTCATGTCGCTCCACTAATCACGCCTTTTAGCAGTTCCCTGCTACTCTCAGAATAAAGTCCCAAAAGTCCAGTTTGCTTGGTATGGCCTTTGCCACCCTGCATGGTCTTGCCTTTGCTAACTATCCTACTTCAAACCTCACCATTTCTCTGTGAAAATTCCACAATCCCAGCAAACTGAACTGCCCTCACCTCCTGGAAAGTGATATTCACACTCTTTTTTTTTCCTCTAAGCTTTTGAAATCTTTTCTGTCTGCTAGTACCTGCTCTACCCCACTCTGCCCCAAATCTTTCCTTCATATCCTATTCATACTTCAGGTCTAAGCTTGGCCTTCATATTCTTCTACAAACGATTAAGTCCTCTTTCTGGAGGCAAGGTAGAGTGCTATCCCCACTAGACTATGAACTCTGTTATGGTAAGGATCATGTCTGTCTTGTTCATTGTTGATTCCCCTCTACCTAACACCATACCTGGACTATATTAAATTCAGAGAAAATGAGTTCAATATGAATTCTGAATATCCTAAGTTGCTCTTTGGAGATTTTTATCTGAATGTGTTTGAAAGATAGGAAGGGGTGAACCTGGGATGGGGAGACTAGTGGAGGATTACAACAAGGAGATGTAACTGTGTAAGCATGTTTTTCCAGGTGCATGATTGTATCTGCAGTAGGGCTATGAATGATTCAAATTTGAACCACATGTATCCATGCCTTAAGAGCTGGGTGTTGGAAACTAACAGATAAAAAATATTGTTGTGTAAATATTCATGCAGTAATTATTTATCATACCCACTCTGTGTTAGGTACTGTTCTGGGTATTGGTGATATACCAAGAAACAAAACAAACAAAAATCCTTGCTCTCATGGAGCTTATTTTTTAGTTGGAGGTAAAGTGTCAATAAATAAATATGTAAAATATATAGTATATCAGATGGTGATAGATGCCAAGAAGAAAACTAAACAGAAGAAGTAGACTAAGAAGTTCCGGGAATCAGAAGATTATCATTTAAATAGGATGGTCAGGAAAAGTGTCACAGAGGTGACATATGAACAAAGACCTGAAGGAAATGAAAGAATTAGCTATGCAATATCTGGGGGTGGGGTGTGGGGTGAAGGGGTGGGGATGGGGGAAACATTCCAGACAGATGGCATAGCAAGTATAAAGTCCCTGAGATGGGCACCTGCTACACATGTTCTGGGTCACAAGGAAAGGAGTAGGAAAAGCGGCAGGAGATAAGATCAGAGAGGTACATTCCCTTACCCCATAGAGTTAGTCAAATAACCCATGGCATATTAAATTGGTCATTATGGAGCTTCATGAATCATAATTTGTAATTAAAAGTCATGAATGTCAGGCACCATAAACCATGACCAGCTCAAAACATCACTGGTAATGCCTGAATAGCAAAATGTCCTTCTTGAAAATTGTGAGAATGCCAACTGGCTGCATGTATACACATACAGGAGGAGCTTTGCAGCGTTGCCAAACATTGCCTGGCAGCCAGACTTCTTAGTAGAAAACCGAATTAGAGTCTTCTGTGAACTCCAGTTAAAAGCTAATTTTAGTTTATGACTAACAAATTTTAGTACCCCTTTATAACTCTGTTTGTTACCATAAAAAAAAAAATCAACGTTTGGAATTTTACATCATTTTCCTGTAAAAGCCAAAGAAACTACTTCTATTTTGGATCATTTTGTGGTCTCTCAAGAGGCTCCTATTGTGCAATATTTTTAGAAATATTGATCTAGATTAGGAGTGACTAGGGTAGGAGTGAGTGGGCAGGGTTGGGTATAAGGCCAAGAGTCTTGTATGATTCAGAGATTTTGAGCCTGGTGATGGTGCTTGGTATCCATAGATGTAAAGACAGGATGATGTGTTTCTATATGTCCAAAGTAACATCACTTCATTCCTGTGACCTCAGTGTCATTCTTATACATATATTCCTCAAGCCCTAGATATGATCTTTTACCCCTTACCTCTTAAATATCTCTCAAATTAAACTACTTTTTTTTTATATACACTGCCACCTCCCTAACCCAGCCTACAATCATCTCACCAAGAGTGCTATAAAAGCCTTGTAACTAGTCTTCCCCACATTCAGTCAGTCCCTTTTCATTCCATTCTCTACACTGCATCAAAAGTGATCTTTTCTCTTTTCAAACTGTCAATCTGATTATGTCATCCCCCACTTAGAACACTTAGTGACTTCCCATTGCTTTTAGGATAGGGACCAGATTTTTAGATAATCCCTCCAAAGATCTGAATGGGCCTGAGGCCTACCTGGGTCTCTATACCTTAATTTGTACCACCACTCTTCTCCCATTACTGCTGTACCTTAGTTCTATGTGCTGCCTCCCTCTTTCTGGAATGCTCTTCACACCCTCCCTCACACACATGTACCTACTCTTTTTTTTTTTTTTTTTTTTTCGAGACAGAGTCTCACTCTGTCACCAGGAGGCACCAGGCTGGAGTGCAGTGGCGCCATCTTGGCTCACTGCAACCTCTGCCTCCCGGGTTCAAGCAATTCTCCTGCCTCAGCCTCTCGAGTAGCTGGGACTATAGGCGCGTGCCACCACACCCAGCTAATGTTTTGTATTTTTTAGTAGAGATGGCCTGGATGGTCTCGATCTCTTGACCTCGTGATCTGCCTGCCTCAGCTTCTCAAAGTGCTGGGATTACAGGCATGAGCCACCGTACCCGGCTACACATGTACCTTCTCTTAAGATTTCAGCCCCCAAATCAATCCCCACAACCTGCCCCAATGCCCCCTGCCCTGTTATGGAAGATAGGATAAGTGTCCTCTGTTATATAGTCTCATTGCTCTGTGTTCCTTTCTTCTATAACATGTATCACAGTTTGTAATTATTCACTTATCTGTGTAATTATTTGAGTATTATATGTCTCTCCCATTAGATTGTGAGCTCCTTGAGGGCAGGGCCTGTGGATGTTTTGGCTTATATCTGTATTCTCAGCTCCTAAAACAGTGACCATGATGTCAGAAGCTCCTGATGAATGTTGAATGAATGATCAACTCTGGTTGGGGAAGTAGCACATGGGTCTATGGGAGCATGTGGTAGGGGATCTTCATTCTGATTCTGGGGGAATTAGGGAAGACTTCTGTGGGGCACCACCAGTATTTAAGGTCTGGATAGAGGAAGATGAGTCCAAAATGGAGAAAAAGGAGTAATCAGAGAAGTAAGAAGACAACAAGGAAAAATAATATCCCAGAAGCCAAAGGAAGAGTGTTTCTAGTGAAGCTGTATGGTCAGCCAAGTTGCATGTTGCTAAGGTGTCAGTGAAGATAAGCACTAAGATTTAATAACTTAGAA
This sequence comes from Alouatta palliata, assembly GCA_004027835.1. Lineage (NCBI taxonomy): Eukaryota > Metazoa > Chordata > Mammalia > Primates > Atelidae > Alouatta > Alouatta palliata. Next base: position 120,011 of record PVKV010003557.1, on the reverse strand, counting down.
GTTATTGAGGACCTTGGAAAGGACAATTTCAGAGGGAAAAGCGAAACTGAATTGAGCTCAGAAGGCAGTAAGGACTATGTAGGCAAAGATGAAAGACTTGAATATATTAAATGTTGAGGGGAAGGATCCTGAATGGAGAGAGAAGTTGAAGATAAAGGAGAAAGGTTAAATAATGACTGGAGCTAAGTCTCTGAGGAGATGATGCTGTGGACAGGAGGAAACACACTTTGTAACAGGAGAGGAGAAAGGATGGATGCAGTTGATGATCATTTTGAGGTTTAGCAGCAGAAAGCTGAGAGAGTTTTTTCTTCTTTTCCCCTAGTAGTGTTATGGAATTCCTTCTGGAAGTGATAACTAGAAAACAAATTTTGCCAATGGCAGTTCCATTTTGTTATGATTATAGTCATGCTATTTTCAGAGTTATGGTCTGAGGTTTGTCATGCACAATTATCAGATTATAAAACAGCTGTGAGCATTTGAGGCCAGAACTTGTTTTCCTCCCCTGTGTACTAGGGGGCCTAGCACATTGTTAGTACTTGGTACGTGCCAGGTACTCAAATAATAATGGCAGAGGGCTCTTGTGCTCATTGCCGGGTTTTGCAGCCTGCAAGTTGATGCTAAGGAGTAATGTTGACTCTCTGGCTCCAGCTGTGAGCAAGCCACATGAAATTGTTTTCTGCCAGTTAGGAATTTGTATGAAGTGTTCAATCTTTGCAGTCACTGAGCACTGACAGAGTTGTATGCAAGAAGCAAGCAAAGGACACAGCTGTTGTAACTTTAGTTTCACTGGTTTGAGTCTCACAACTCTTTGTCCTACTCACTGAGTCACTAGATTCTGGTTTGCCTGGTGAATTTATGTCCTCCGTTTATCTCACCTCCTAGATTGAGAACCCTGGGTGTGAGAACCAACTCAATCTTGGTTCTTCTTTAGCTGTCATCCGAGGACTTGACACATAGTAGCTGTTTAATAAACGCTGGATGAATGAATAATGACTGAATGAATTAGCTGATGAGTGAATAAATGAGTGATGGAAGGTATGTACTGCGCTACTCTGAACACTAACATTTCTTTCTGAGCCTGAAGAAGAAGAATCAATTCATGTCTCCTTCATCCTAGTCAAAGCAGTCTAATCCTATTAATTATGTATAACCCTACCCCTAATATTAAGCTTATTTTTCTATGTTTATTCTTACATCACATCCATTTTCTCATTTACTTATTGTCTCAATGTGTCAGGTATTGAGCCTGAAGTCTTGTTTGGGAACAAATTGGTGTATATATAGATAAAATAATCTGCTGATCCTTGGAGAGGCGTCTGCTTCCATGCCTCTGTGTATTTGTTAATCATTTTGTTTCCTCTGCATGAAATGCCCAAGTCTTCTCAACTCTTCCTGCCCTTTACAGACCTGGCAAACTCTAAGGCACATTGCTTTAAGTTAAGGTCTTTAAGTTGCAAAGAACAGAGGCTCACTCAAGTTACCTCAGATAAGGAGGATGAGAGAAGGGGGAAGGTATATGTGTGGGGAGTTGTAGATGGTTATTATAAATACATAGATAATCTAGAATTGAAACTGGAAAGCAATTGATTATGAAACTGGTATAGGGACCAACTCCTTTTTCCATATCTCTCATGGCTTCTCTGTTACTCTTAACTATATTTCAGTCTTATTCTTATTTCCCAACTGGCCAGATTTTCCATGGTCTCTGCTACCTCATAATTTTAGTGTGTTTCCAGCTCATCATGGCTGTTCTGATATCTCTCACAAACATTTCCATCAATATCTCCATCCAGCTACTGGTTTTCCCTGTAGTCCTCGTTGAAATTCTTAAGGAGGGAATCTGATTGAACCCAGCTCATCTATTCATGCTAGGCAGTGTCAGCAGGGAACAAGATCCTATGGCTCTTTAAGCAACCAAAGCTAGAAGGAGGTATTCTCTTTCCTCAGCTCCTCCAGTGCAAGATATAACTTGCTTTACTCTAAAGTAACTTATACATTGTTTCTGGTAAATCTTTTTCTCATGAATTGTACAGGAAGGGGCCTCAGATTTCTTCTAGTCCAATGCTTTCATTCAGGGCTGATATTTACATTACAAAAGGTCCTGTCCTTTACAAAAGCTTTTACTATAGGGTTTTAAAAATAGCACATTTCTGCAATGAATTTTAAAATACAGCACACAGGCCAGGCATGATGGCTCATGGCTGTAATCCTAGCACTTTGGGAGGCTGAGGCAGGAGGATCGCTTGAGGCCTAGGAGTTTAAGACCAGCCTGGACAACATAGCAAGACCCCATCGCTATGAAACAACAACAACAACAACAACAATTAGCCAGGCATGGTGGCATGCACCTGTAGTCCCAGCTACTCAGGAGGCTGAGGCTGGAAGATCCCTTAAGCCCAGGGGTTCAAGACTACAGTGAGCTATGATTTTTAACACTGCATTCCAGCCTGGGCAACAGAGTGAGAACCTGTCTATAAAATAAATAAATAAAATACAGCATACTTTATATATACCTCTTAAAGACCTTGATTTAGGGGATTTATATTATGACTATGATGCAGAAATCTACACTGGACTTTCCTTCCCACTGTAAATAGCTGTAAGCTTGAACATAATATATGACACTAATGTTTTGAGGTATTAGACAATGGACAGCATAGGACAGTGATTCCTGAGGGAAGTAAAACACTCAGTGTGAATCACACATTTACCCTTGCTCTCTGCCTAGGGACAATTTCTTGATCATAGCTCAGAGAGGTAGATCCAAAGGAGAGCATGATAGTACCAGGGAGATAACGCAGATGTTGGAATTAGCAGGCAATGTCTTTAAAGCAGCTGTTATAAATATATTTATGAACCTAAAGGAAATATCATTTTAATGGATGCATAAATTGAGAATCTAAGCAGAAAAATGGAAACAGTAGAAAAATCCAGTATCAGAAATTAAAAATTCATTGGATAGGCCTAACAGCTGAATGTAAATATGGATCCATGGAAATTATTCAGTCTGAAGAACAGAGAGAAACAAGTTTGTTTTGTTTTACTTTGTCTCATTTTTCTTGTAAAAAGAGAGCCTGGCTGGGTGTGGTAGCTCATGACTAATCCCAGCACTTGAGGAGGCTGATATGGGAGGATCACTTGAGCCCAGAAGTTTGAGACTAACCTGGGCAACATAAGGAAACTTCGTCTCTACAAAAAATTAAAAAATTAGCCGGGTGTGGTGGTTATGCGCCTGTGGTCCCACTACGCAAGACGCCGAAGCGGAAGGACCGCTTGAACCCAGGAGATCAAGGATTCTGTGAGCTGTGACTGCACCACTGCACTGCACTCTGGGTGACAGAGTGAGACCATGTTTCAGAAAAAAGAGAAAAGAAAAAGAAAAAACAGGCACCCTGTTACTGAGTCTCCATGAAAAAAAAAATGTAAAAGAGTGGGCCTTAGTGACCTATGAAATATATATGTATTTGGAACATGTGTATAGCTGAAATATGAGAAAGAAAAAGAGGAGGAAAAATAAAGTAATAATGGTCAAAAGTTTTCTAAACTTGGTGGAAAACATATGACTATCAGAAACTCAGTGAGCCCAAGCCGGATAAATACAAATAAAACCACATCTATGTCTGTCATAGTCAAACTACTGAAAACCAAAGATAAAACTAAAACCTTGGAAGTAGCCAAAGAAAAATGACACATTGCATACAGAAGAACAATTATATGAATTGTGGTTGACTTCTCATCATAAACAATGTAGGCCAGAAGACAATGGAATGGCTTTGTTGTTATTGTTGTTGTTTTTTGAGACAGAGTCCCACTCTGTCACCCAGGCTGGAGTGCACTGGCATGCTTACAGCTCACTGCAGCCTTGACCTCCTGGGCTCAAGTGATCCTCCTGCCTTAGCCTCCCAAGTAGCTGGGACCACAGGCATGTACCACCAAGCCCAGCTAATTTTTTTATTTATTGTAGAGACAGGGTCTCACTATGTTGCCCAGGCTGGTCTTCAACTCCTGGGATCAAGTGATCCTCCTATCTCAGCCTCCCAAAGTGCTGGTGTTACTGGTGTGAATCACTGTGCCTGACTTGGAAAGACATATTTAAAGCACTGAAAGAAAATTACTGTCAACTCAGAATTCTATATCTGGAAAAAATACCCCTCAATTATATGATTTGTGGTTGACTTCTCATCATAAACAATGTAGGCCAGAAGACAATGGAATGGCTTTTTTGTTGGAGCTGAGTGATGTAATCTTGGCTCACTGCAACCTCTGTCTCCAGGGTTCAAGCAATTCTCCTGCCTCAGCCTCCTGAGTAGCTGGGATTACAGACGCTCACCAGTATGCCTGGCTAATTTTTTTATACTTTCTTTTTTTTTTTTTAATTTTTTTTTTTTTATATTTTCAGTAGAGACAGGGTTTTACCATGTTGGCCAGGTTGATCTCAAAGTCTTGGCCTCAAGTGATCCTCCTGCCTTGGCCTCCCAAAGTGCTAGGATTATAGGCAAGAGCCACTGCACCCAGCTCTTCTGTTAATTTTCTTAAAAGATAAATGACTGTTTAAAACAAAAAACAAAACCATTATTGTCAAGCAGAGCTTATAATGTATACAGAAACTATGTGACAACAGTAGGGCAAAGGATGAAGTAGTTGTGGTAAATAGAATTATCATGTTATGAGATTATTACATTGTGAAGTGTAAAGTGGTACAATATTTATTTTTAGTAGACTATGATAATTTCAGGATGCATATTGTAACCCTTAGAGCAATCACACATGCACAAAATACAAAAACGCACACATGAAAAGCCAACTGAGAGAGCAAAATGGAGTACTAAAAATATTTAGTTAACACAAAAGAAGGCAGAGGATGAACAGAGAAACAAAAGCAAATGAGAAAAACTAGAAAACAAAGACAATATGGTAAAGGCCCCCAATTAAGAGGCAGAGTTTATCAGGCTAGGAAAAAGTAAAAACCAAATATACATTGCCTGTTACAAGAAATATATTTTAAATGTAAAAACACAGAATATTTGAAAATAAAAGAATGGAAAAATACACTATGCAATGGGAAGCGTAAGAAATCTATATAAGTATCATTATCAGACAAAACATCCTTCAAGATAAGAAGTATTCCCAGAGATAAATTGGGACATTTAAAAATGATAAAGGGTCAATTCAAGAGGGAGACATGAAATCACAAAGTGTATGCCTCAAGATATAAGAATCAAAAGAACTTCAATATGTAAGCATCAAAAAATGACAGAACTAAAGGGAGAAGTAGAAATATTCATAATGATAATTAGATAGTTTAACGTTATTCTCAGTAGATCTGAACAATGCTGTGAACCAACTTGACCTAATTAACATTTATAGAACACTACACTTAAGAACAGTAGAATGAGAACTATGCCGAAGAACTGCAGAATTTTCACACGGATCAGCCATACACTGTGACATAAAATAAGTCCAAATGCGTTTCAAAAGATTAAAATCTTACAGTTTAACTTAGTTCAAATTCAGCATCCATCCTTGCCAAAAAAGGATCTCAGCATATTAACAGTAGTTTGAACAAAATAGAAGTAAATAATATCTGTTAAATCTCTGGGTATTTAGAAATTAAAGAATACTTCTAAATAACGTATAAGTCAAGAAAATCATAAGAGAAATTAGAAAATATTTTTAATTGAATTTTAATGAAAATAAAACATATCAAAAATTGTGAGGTGCTGCTAGAATTGTGCTTAATAGAAAGGTGTAGTTGTAAATGCTATATTAGAAAAGAAAGGCAAGTGTGGTGGCTCACATCTGTACTTTGGGAGGCTGAGGTGGGTGGATTACTTGAGCCCAGGAGTTCGAGACCAGCCTAGGCAACATAGTGAGACCCCGTCTCTACAAAAATAAATAAATAAAATAGGAAAAAAATAGCTGGGCATGGTGGCATTTGCCTGTAGTCCCAGCTACTTGGGAGGCTGAGGTGGGAAGATTGCTTAAGCCCATGAAGTAAAGGCTGCAGAGAACCATGATTGTGCCACTGTACTCCAGCCTGGGCAACAGAGTGAGACCTGTCTCTCCTGCCCACACCCTCACCACCACCACCACCACACACACACACACACACACACACACACACACACAAAGTTTAAGATCAATGTTTCGTTTTGTTTTGTTTGAGATGGTATTGCTCTGTTACCCAGGCTGGAATGTGGTGGTCCGATCTCTGCTCACTGCAACCTCTGACCCCTGGGGGGCAGGTGATCCTTCTGTCTCAGCTGGCTAATTCTTGTGTTTTTTAGCAAAAATGAAGTTTCACCATGTTGGCCAGTCTCAAACTCCTGAATCAAGTGATCCATCTGCCTCGGCCTCCCAAAGTGCTGGTATTAGAGGCATGATCCATGGTGCCCAGCCTAAAATCAGTGTTCTAAGTTTCTATCTTATGAATATAGAAAAAGTTGAGTAAATTAAATCCAAAGAAGTAGAAACAAGATTTATTTCATCAATTCCACTTACTTTACTGTTTCAGAGAAACAGTAAGAAAAATAATAGCAAAGCCAGAAGTTGATTATTTGAAAAGATTAATAGTAAAGTTGATAAAATCTAGGAAGGCTTATAAGATACAAAGAAAGTATAATAGCCAGTATCAGGAATAAAAAAATGAGATATCAGGACAGACCCTACAGATGTTAAAAGGAATAATAGGAGAATAGTAGGAACAACCTTATGCTAAAAAATTCATCAACTTAGATGGAATGGATGAAATTTTTGAAAAACACATTTTAACTGACACAAGAAGAAATGGAAAATACTCCATACCTATTAATAAATTGAATTCATAATTAAGAACCATCCCACAAAGAAACTCCAGATGCAAATCATTTCACTGATGAATGGTATCAAGTTGTAAGAAATGAATAACACCAATCTTATACAAAGTCATTCAGAAAATAAAGGATAAAGGGAATAAGTTCCAGTTCATTTTATGACATCAGTATAACCCTGATATCAAAATCAAAGCATTGTACAAATAGAAAATTACAGGCTGATATTCCTCATTAATATAAACACAAAAAATCCTTAACAAGATAATATCAAATCTGTTCCAGCAATATATAAAAAGAATAATAGATCAGATCAAGTAAGGTTTATCCCAAGAATGCAAAGTTAACTCATTAAAAAATCAAAGCTTTTTCACATTAATAGGATAAAGAAGAAAAATCATATGATGATAACATCTCAATAGATTCAGAAACAAAAACATTGACAAGATTAAACATCCATCCACAAAAGATTGTTATAATGATCAAATAAGATAATATACTCCAAAATGTTTAGTAAACTGAGAGATGCTATGTAAATGGAAAGTATTTTTATTGTCATCCTTCTGCTGTGACACCCTGAGATGTCCAGGCTCCTTTCTAATAAGATTTCTTGGGACCTGGAAAACATACTTTTCAATTATTCTAAGCCCTCAGAATGGAACTCAGTTGCCTTGCATGGCAGACTACATGGAATAATAAAAATAATGACAACCAAAATGTCTACATTGCCATTGGTACTTGACAGCTTACTTTGTGCTGGGTTCTGTGTTAGCACTCTTCATATATTGTTTTATTTTATCCTCATAGCAATCCTATGAGGAGGGCACTAGTATTTTTCTCCCCCTTACAGATGAGGAGACGAAGTTTAGAGACTAAATGCTTTGCTCAACATCTTATATATAATTCATAGCAGAGCCAGGAATCCAGCAAAGACTTACTCTAGAACTCCAGCTTTTAAACCCTGTAGTTTTTGCCTTCTGCAGCCTTATCTGGGAAGAGTCCTATAGAGTTGGCTTCTGCCCTCCTGTGCTTCCAGAGAGGAATGGGGCTGGTCTTATATTCTCTTTTCCAGCATTCTGAATGCAGTGCTAACACTGCATTCATAGGAAAGAAAAACATATGTAACTATATCTTGATTTTTGCATTCTTATTTTATTTTTTTTTTTTAAGACGGGGTTTCACCATGTTGGTCAAGCTGGTCTTGAACTCCCGACCTCAGGTGATCCGCCCGCCTTGGCGTCCAAAGTGCTTGGATTACAGGCATAAGCCACCGTGCCCGGCCAATTTTTGCATTCTTAATTAGCATTTGAAATTATAAAAGTAATGCGTATTCACATTTAATGTATTAGGCTGGGTGCAGTGGCTCACGCCTCTAATCCCAGCATTTTGGGAGGCTGAGCCAGAAGGATCATGTGAGGCCAGAAGTTTGTGACCAGCCTGGGAAACATAGTGAGACACTTTCTACAAAAGATTTAAATATTAACCAGGCCTGGTGGTACGTGCCTGTAGTCCTAGCTACTTGGGAGGGTGAGGTAGGAGGATCCCTTGAGCCCAGGAGTTCATAGCTGAAGTGAGCTGTGATTGTGCTGCTGCACTCTAGCCTGGGTGATGGAGTAAGACCCTGACTCAAAAAAAAAAAAAAAAATTTTGAATTATGGCAATGTATACATAACAGTATTAGTCCTCTTCCCCACAATTCTGTAGTCACACTGCCTGGACAAAAACCACTGTCAACAGATTCTATATGTTCTTCCAGAAATTTTGTATGTATATGCAAATATACATATACACATATTCTTAAAGTAAACAGATGGGTGATCTATTCCTGTAACTTGCTTTTGTATTTGACAGTATGCCTTGGAGAGCTTTCTATAGCAATACATGAAAGTTTACTTCATTCTTTTTACTTTATTTTTCAATAATATACTATTTTTAATTGACAGAATTGCAATTTATCACGTAAAACATATTTTGAAATATGTATACATTGTGGAATGGCTAAATCAAGCTAATTATTATTATTATTATCTTGAGACAGAGTCTCGCCTGTTACTGAGGCTGGAGTGCAGTGGCGCGATCTCAGCTCACTGCAACCTCCACCTCCCAGGTTCAAGCGATTCTCCTGCTTCAGCCTCCTGAGTAGCTGGGATTACAGGTACCTGCCACCACCCTGGCTAATTTTTATATTTTTAGTAGAGATGGGGTTTTGCCCTGTTGACCAGGCTGATCTGGAAATCCTGACCTCAGTTGATTTGCCCACCTTGGCCTCCCAAAGTGCTGGGATTACAGGTGTGAGCCACCACACCCAGCCAATCAAGCTAATTAACATAAGCATTATCTAGCATATTTATAATTTTTTGAGATTAGAACACTTAAAACCTATTCTCTTAGCAGTTTTCAATAATAAAATACATTGGTTGGTTGGTGGGTGGGTGGGTTAGGTTGTTGGTTGATTTGAGATAGGGTTTAGCTCTGGTGCCCAGGCTGGAGTACAGTGCATGATCACAGCTCACTGCAGCCTTGACCTTCTGGGCTCAAGTGATCCTGCCACCTCGGCCTCCCAAGAAGCTGAGACTACTGGTACATCCCACTACACCTGGCTAATTATTAAAAATTTTTGTAGGGACGGAGTATCTTGCTATGTCACCCAGGTTGGTCTTGAACTCCTGGCCTCAAGCATTCCTCCTGCCTAGGTTTCCCAAAGTACTGGGATCACAGGGATAAACCACCACACCCGATCCAATACACTGCTATTTACTGTGGTCACTATGTTGCACAATAGTTATTATTTTAAAAATATGCATAACATCCCATTGAATTGCTATAATTATTTTATATTACTTAATTTATTTACCTAGGCTCCTATTGGTGAATGTTTGTGTTTTTCAATTTTAAAAAATTACAAATAAAACTGCAGCAAGCAATTTTGCACATTCATCTTATGCAGATGTGTCCATTTCATTTTTCTTTTTTTTTTCTTTTTTTGAGACAGGGTCTTGCTCTGTCACCCAGTCTGTAATGCAGTGGCACAATCTCAGCTTACTGTAGCCTCTACCTCCCGGGCTCAAGTGATCCTCCCACCTCACCCTTCCGAGCTGGGACTACAGGCATGCACCACCACACCTGGCTAATTTTGTTTATTTGTTTATTTTTTTGTAGAGATCAAGTCTCACTATGTCCCCCAGGCTGGCCTTGAACCCCTGGGCTCCTCCTGTCTTGGCCTCTCAAAATGCTGGGAGTACAGGCATGGAGCCACTGTACCCAGCCTGAGGTGTGAATATCTCTATAAGAAAATTCGAGAAAGTGGAGCCATTGAGTTGAGGGATATATGCATTTTAAACTTTGGTACACATTGCAAACTTTGGTACAAAAAGTTTGCATCAATGTATGATAGTGCACCCTGCATACCACTGTTCAAAGTTTTAATATTTTTTTCAACTACAAACACTTACTGAGTGCCTTCTGTGTGCTTTTGACACTACACTAGGCTCAGAGATTTAAAATGTATTCAGTGTAGCTGGAGGAAGATTTGTTGGTGAATTGCTGCTGTTCCTTTGGGACTAAAGCTTTTACCCTTTTAGAAACTGAAACTGCAATCTGGTGAGGTATTTAGTTTCAATTTAGCTTAATGGAAACCTGTTAGTGAATTTTAAAATAAGGACCAAGACAACTGAGATGGTAAACGAAGTCTCCTGGGCCCCAGGAAGGAGGATGCAGCATCTGTGGGTTTGCATGCTTCGAAGAGCCCCTCTTTCCAGGAACAATCGTTTCAGCATTGAACTCTTGAGCAGAGATGTGAGCTGCTGAAATGTAGTCATCCCTAAGGCAGGTGCTTCCTAGTAGGCAAAGGGCCACACAGATCCCGTGTGGCTGAGGGCAGAGAAGGGTCTATAAATGAGAATATAATGCTGTCAACCATCATTTGTTGGGCACACACTCTGGCCAGTTGCACGTAAAGTGCCCCACACTATGCACCTTATGTGTGTTGACTCATCTAATCCTTATAACAAGCCTATGATTGTCTGAGGGTGTCATTATAATGCCCATTTAAAAAATGAGGATACTGAGGTTCAAACAAGACAGTTAACTTGCCTGGGGTCATAAAACTATTAGCAGGTAGCAGAGTGGGGACTCAAACGCAGCTATGGTTGACTTCAAAGCCCACACACTTGGGTTCCATGGCTCCATCTGATCACATACTCATTTTTAAAATATTATATATTTATGATAGAGAACAGATTAAGAATGTTTTTATCTCCTTATTTATCCCTAAAATGCTCAGGGACAAATAGATGACTTGCATTGTTCTGTGGGATCATGAACCAAAACATGTCTAATTGCAGGTAAATGACCAATAGGTGGTAATAGTAATTATCTCTTACATTGACTAGAATTTTTGTTTTCAGTGTCTCCTTCCAAATACCATGTCATTTGATCTGAACAATTCTCAGTGTCCTTGTCTTTAAAATGTGAACAGTTTCATCTACTTTGCAGGGAGGCTGGGAAGATCGGGAACAATGACCGTGCAATACCCAACAAGGTGCCTAGCTAGAGTGCTCACTAGATTGCAATTAGGGATGGATGGTAATCAACTGGTCTCTGCCTCTCTCCCCTCCCCTAACCCCGCTGCAGACAGACTTCAAACATCTGCCCTTGGTATGTCACTGCTCTATGTGAGAATGTCTCTTTCCAACCATCTCATTCTCTCTCAGCTCTTCTCCACAGATTTCCAGATTTCTTTGGGACTTACTGTGTGCCCTTTGGCTTCCTCAAGTGTCCCAGGACAGACTGAGTGGGGCTGCACTGGAGGCTGCTTATGGAAAAAGACAGTCCTTAGGGCTGGGCCAAGTTAGGAGGGGTGTTAACTTAAAGATCATCCAAAAGTGTACTGAGCCAAGGAGGTGATCCAGAGTTGTTCTAGAACAAGGAAGTTAGAGGCCCAGAGAGGTGGCATCTTGAATGAGGTAAAGGGACCCATATAGAGGCTGGCCTGACAGAAGGGTGGCCAGACATCATGGTTGGTAGTACTGAGGGAAGGGAGAAAGATGCTTGGCATAGAGCAGAGAAGTCAGATGGTTTATGGAAGAAATCCTGTGAACCTAAGGAAAGAGAGGAGACATTTTATGTGGGCAGCCCCCTTCTAGGTCAGCTACTATCATCTGTGTAAGGCTCTGGGCTTATCTAACCACTGGAGACATAGGCTCAGTCCCTCTGCATACATGGATCTTTCCTACATAAGCTTGGGGAGAATTGTAAGTGACTGAGTGTGGCTGTAGGAGGGGAAAAGTAGGAGATGAGGTAGACACCATGTTTGGGGACTTGAGCTTCTTCTCATGGTGGAGGAAGGGCTCTTGGAGGCTTTGTTTTATTTATTTTATTTTATTATTTATTTTGAGACAAGGTCTCACTGTGTTGCCCAGATTGGAGCATAGTGGCACAATCATAACTCACTGCAGCCTTGAACTCCTGAGCTCAAGCAATCCTCTTACCTCAGCCTCCCAAATAGCTGGGACTACAGGCACATGCCACCACATCCAACTAATTAAAATTTTTTTTGTAGAGACAGGGTGTTGCTTTACTGCCCAGGCTGGTCTTGAACTCTTGGAGGCTTTCAATCAAGAGAATGACACAATCATATTTATGTTTTAGGAAGATCATTTGTAGATAGTGATTAAGAGTTTGGGTTCAAATCCTGGTCAACTTTGGGTCAGTTGCTTGGTGTCTCTATACCTCAGTTTTCTCATTTGTAAGGTAGAAATAATGACAGCTTATACTCCACAGGGTGGTTGTGAAGATTCAATGAAATAATTTACATAAATAGCTTAGTAAATGACTGGGCCAGAGTAAGTGCTCAGTAGCTGAAAATAATTATAATGATATAATTATTAGAGTAGAGAGAAATTGGAGTTAGGGAGATCAGATGTGGTTAGGCAAAAAATAGTAAGGGCCTGAATTAAGGATAGTTAAGAAGTCGAATTGTTAGGCTTTGAAACATAATCCTAGTGAGAGGGTGAAGAATGGGCAGACATCTTTAATGGTTCCCAGTTTCCAACCTGGGTGACTAAATGAATGGTAATGCACTTGAGAGAGAGGGAATCCTGGAGGAAGTGACAGTTTAGGGTGAAGAAAGAATACAATGAGGTCAGTTTTAAAGATATTGAGTTTGAGTTCTCTGTCATTAATTTGAATATGAGGTTCTGGGAAGTCTAAGTTACAAAAGTAGATTTGGGGAGACCAAGATCTTGTCTCTCTCTCTCTCTCTCTCTCTCTCTCTTTTTTTTTTTAAGTCTCAGCTCACTGTGACCTCTGCCTCCTGGGTTCAAGTCATTCTCTTGCCTCTGCCTCCCGAGTAGCGGGCACTACAGGCGCACACCACCATGCTTGGCTAATTTTTGTATTTTTAGTAGAGATGGGGTTTCACTATGTTGGCCAGGTTGGTCTCCAGCTTCTTGCCTCAAGTAATCCACCTTTCTCAGCCTCCCCAAGTGCTGGGATTGCAGGCATGAGCCACCATGCCTGGTCACAAGATCCTGTCTCAGGGAAAAGAAATAATAATAATAATAAATAGATCTGAGCTTCATCATAAGATGGAAGATGGAAGATGAAGCTATGGGTGGGGGATAAGAGCAGCCAAGGGGAGGGTGTAGAATAGAAAGACCAGAGGGTCAAACATATATCCCTGGAGAGGTCAAGGATATTGAGGAGCCACTGGAGAGATCAGTAACATGGAAAAGAAGGTGGTGGAGAAGTTTCAAGGAGGAGGGAGCGAGCCCTCAGCAATGTCAGGTCCTATAAGAGAACTGAGAAGTGACCACTAGGCAGCTGAGTTGTGACTGGTGACTTTTATAAGGGCAGTGACTTCCATCCAAGTGCTAGCCTCTGTGCTAGTGATCCAAAATAAGCCTCAGTTCCGGCTCTCACAGTGCTCACACTGAAATCCACAGCAATAAGGATAGAAAAATGCTCTGCTGTGAAGGAGTTCAGGCTGGGATATCTGTTATCCCGTTGATCACCAGGACTACATTGTCTGCTGTGGTGGGCTGGGAGGGTTTCCTCTTCCTGCCTCACTCTTTCATAGACATCTTCCCTTGGCCAAATGGAATGACCTAGCCAAGAGAAGAGGACTTTCTTTGGTCAAAAGCATAAGAATGTCAAGCTGCCTCCTATGTGTACTGCACTGTTATGCTTCTTTTCAGACCGGATCCAGAGACTGTAACAGAGTGTCTATTTGAAGATACGTTTGATCATTCAGTACTTGTGATGGAAGGTGGAGGATAGCCTTGCTTAAAGTGAGGAAAGGAAGAGTAGAGGGAGGTAGGAGAAAGGTGGAAAAGAAAAAGTTAGATGAAGAACTAGCAGAGGCTAGTTGGGTAGGATTTTGTTAGGCAGAGGTAGTGGGAGCAGGGAGAGGAAAGGAGAAGATGGCATTCCTGGCAGAGGAATGATAACAGCAAAGGTGGAGAAGTGGGAAAACACAGGCCAGGCTCAGGGACTCGCTGACTGCACATGGTGGTAGGAGAACAGGCTGGAATGGAGGCTTGGGGCCAGACAATAGAGTTTTGAGGGCTTGGGGAAGAGTTTGAATTTTCTTCTGTGGCTCGATAACTTCTGGGAGGAACCATCAAAAGCCTTTCAGGAATTCAGGGTTGTCTGTCTCAGGCTTCTCATTCTGCAAGACCAAGGGGCCAAAGTGGCAGCCTGACATTCAGTCTCCTTTGCCATGGTTGGGAAGTCAGGGCTGTAGCTGATTTCACTGGCCTGTTTTGCATTTATTATAGTGTGGCTTTTATAGTGTGTTAATTGAAATATTTCCAACTGCCAAAAATAATTACACTCAAATTGCCTTGTCAGTTCTTTTATTACCAGATAAATGTTTTACAGACATATTTACAGGGGGCAGCGGTAACTGGATCTCATTTTCTATTTAAGGCTTGTGGTTTGGGTTAGGATTGGCCCTCCTGTGCTATATTGTGAGCCTGAACGTTGTTACACATTGTAATGCTTCTATCTCTTTACCTTATGGATCAGAAGCTCTTCAAAGGAAAGTAGCTCTCTGGCTCATGTGGCTTAGGCTCCAAGAAGGGTTCCCATCATTGGAAACCCTGGCAACCTGGCAGAACTCTGAATCCTGCTGCCTGCTCTACCAGCAATAATACCAGCCCAAGCCGAGGCATGCTTTTCTCTTTCCCTGGAATCCCTTTCCTCCCTTCCACCCTCCAACCCTCTCCCAAAGACCCTATCATGCAAGAGGTGTAAGACCCCATCTAGTCTAATCCCTCTCTTTGCATTTTGGAAACCAAGACCCAGAGGGTCCTCCAAGATCACACAGGTGGTCAGTGACAGAGCTGGAACCAGAGGTTCCTTTCCAGTGTACCATGCTGCCACCAATGTGTCCCCTTCGGCTCCTCTGCTGCAGAGACCCCTCCTTCTGTGAGCTAGGCCTGCTCCTTCCAAGAGCCCCTCCCTCATTGCACCAGTCCCCTGATCTCCCTCATACTTGATCATCTGAAACACCTATTTATTCTATGTATATACTGTGGGATTTTGTTGGTTTCTTTGGTAGAACTAACTAACTTCCTTTCTTTCGCTCTCGCTTTCTCTCCCTCCCTTTTTTCCTTCCTTTCTGATGGAGTCTCACTCTGTTGCCCAGGCTGGAGTGCACTGGAATGATCTCAGCTCACTGCAACCTCCGCCTCCTGGATTCAAGCGATTCTCCAGCCTCATCCTCCCGAGTAGCTGGGATTACAGGTGTGTGCCACCACACTCGATTAATTTTTGTATTTTTGGTAGAGACAGGGTTTCGCCATGTTGGTCAGGCTGGTCTCGAACTCCTGACCTCAGGTGAGCCGCCCACTTTGGCCTCCCAAAGTGCTGGGATTACAAGCATGAGCCACCACACCCAGCCAACTTTGTACATGATGTTTTCTCCTTCTGAAAAACATTTTCTCTACCTAGACAATGCATACTTGTCTTTTGACACCCAGTTAAGGAATTGTCACCTCTGGCCGGGTGTGGTGGCTGATGCCTGTAATCCCAACATGTTGGCAGGCCAAGGTGGGTGGACCACCTAATGTCAGGAGTTTGAGACCAGCCTGGCCAACATGGTGAAACCCTGTCTCTACTAAAAATACAAAAAATAGGATGGGTGTGGTGGCTCATGACTGTAATCCAAACACTGGGAGGCTGAGGTGGATGGATCACGAGGTCAGGAGTTCAAGACCAGCCTGGCCAACATGGTGAAACCCCATCTCTACTAAAAATACAAAAATTAGCCAGGTATGGTGGCAGACGCCTATAATCCCAGCTTCTCAGGAGGCTGAGGCAGGAGAATCACTTGAAACAGAAAGGCAGAGGTTGCAGTGACCCAAGAACGCACCACTGCACTCCAGCCTGGGCATAAGAGTGAAAACTCCATCTCAAATAATAATAATAATAATAATACAATAAAAAATATAAAAAATTAGCTGCACGTGATGGTGCATGCCTGTAATCCCAGCTACTTGGGAGGCTGAAGCAGGAGAATCTTTGAACCTGGGAGGCAGAGGTTACAGTGGGCCAAGATTGCACCATTGCACTCTAGCCTGGGTGACAAGAGGGAAACTCTGTCTCAAAAAAAAAAAAAAAAGAAGAAGAAATGGTCACCTCTGTAAGCCTTTTCTGTGTACCCCAGGCTAGGTAGGTGCCCCACGTACTTCTACCATACCCTGTGCACACGTATCTCTGTTGCTGGCACAGAACTGACTTTCAAAGGAACATATGCTAAGTGAGTGAGTGAGTGATGAGCATTGATCACACTCATCTGTCCTCGAGGGACCTTGAGCAATTTGGGGCAGGGACCTCATCTTTCATCCTCCCACTGCTTAGGTTAGTGCCTGACACACAATTAGGTACTCCACTAATGTTCATCAAATTGATTTGAGCATGTTGCTCTTGAGAACATAAAATTTAAGCATGTTAGAACAGGAAGGTTATTGTATCCAATCCTATGCATTTTACAGATGAGGAATCTGAAGATTATAGAGAAAAACACTTTTCCCAGGGTTATGATGACTAATGGGTTTTGATGGCATTCATTTATCTATTCAGTAAGTATTTTGAACACCTACTATGTTCTGAGCGTTGTTCTAGATGCTGGGTCTTTGTGCAGTAGTGTACAAAACAAAGTATCTGCTCATGAGGAGTGTATATTCATCCCCGAAAGTGTTTATGAATATAAACTGTTTTTGAAATCCCTTTATTGCCTGGTACAGAGATGAACACTTAGAATATGCTTTAAAAATATTTGCTGAATTAGTTGCAAATAAGAAATTCCAGTGCTAAGTTACTTGGTCGTGCTCTTCATGGGTCAGTCTCACTGATGCTGAAACCGGCTTGCCTCAGATATAGGACCTCTCTGGCTGGGCTAAAATTGCCACTGAGACTGTTTCTGAAATTTGGGAAGATTCAGCGTCCTTTGACTGTGAGATTCCTGGGCAGGAGCCTCCCTGCAATACTGTTTATGATATTTCCATGTCAGTTTGCTTATGACTTACCTTCTGTTTTCTGTTCTTCATTTAGAGCATCAGCATAGGCAGAGGAACCAGGAAGAAAGTAAGTGCTGAGACTACCATGGTCTCTCAGCAAGATGCTAATAATGTTTTTTTTTTCTGTTGAAAATATTATCTATATGTTTTTAGAAAATGCAAATAAACTAAAAGAAGAATATTTTAATCACCCTAAACCTACCACCCTATAATAACTTTAGTTAACATGTGATGTTACATCCTCTTAGATATTTTTATGCATATATAAAATTACATATATTTATTTATTATTCTTCTTTTGGAGGAATAAGGGGGAGAGATATACTTATTTTTAAATGGAACCAAACTGTATATGTTATTTTATAACATGTTTTTCACGTAAAATATTTAGAGTACCTTCCATTGCTAATAAATATACTTTTATAGCATCATTTGAAATTACTGCATATATTTTACTATATGTTCCTTACGACTGTACCATAATTTGTTCAACCATGCCTCATTGTTGGACATTTAAACATTTCCTTTTTTGGCTGGACGCAGTATCTCATGCCTGTAATCCCAGCACTTTGGGAAGTCGAGGCAGGCAGATCACTTGAGGTCAGGAGTTCAAAACCAGCCTGGCCAACGTGGTGAAACCCCATCTCTACTAAAATACAAAAATTAGCCAGGCATGGTGGTGCATGTCTGTGGTCCTAGCTGCTTGGGAGGCTGAGGTAAGGGAACTGCTTGAACCCAGGAGGTGGAGGTTGTAGTGAGCTGAGATTGTGCCACTGCACTGCAGCCTGGGTGACAAAGCGAGACTCCATCTCAAATAAATAAATAAATAAATAAATGTTTCCTTTTTCACTGTTATTAGCAATAATCTAACATCAATGCACCTAAATCTTTGGGCATATTCCTTAATATAAATTCCTACATGTACAAATTTGGGTCAAAGAGTATAAACAGTTATTAGACTTTGATAAATAGTTTCAAATTGAGTTTTAGAAAGGTTGTACTAATTTGTGAGTGCTCAATTTCCCACAGCCTCATGAATGCTGGTTATTAGCTTTGGTTGTTTTCTTGTTTGCCAGTTTTATAGTTAAAAAAACATACTGTTTTATTTTGTATAATTTTGATTGTTAGTAAAGGTGAACATTTAAAAAAATATTTCATGGGCCACTTTGGCAAGATGTTTAAGTGTCTACCAGGGAAAGACAAACCTTCTGGTTCTTGATTTTTTTGCTCCAAGGACCTAATGGGACTGTGGGGCTTAAAGTAACTAGGTACAGAAAGTATTGGGTGACCTTAAGGTGGCAGATGGGAAGATAAAATATAAATTAAAGTTGAATAACAACTTGTCATCCTTTCTTGATGTCTAAACCACTTTGCATAAAGCCCTGCCTTTGGCTGTTGGTCCTACACATTAGCTTCTGGGCTTTACAGAAGGCAGTAGGGAGGAACCAGTTCTTCTGGTCCCACTACTGGGGCCAAAGGCCTACCAACAACATTCTAAGTTCCAGCTACCCTGACCCCCAAGGCAGAGGTGGTCAGGATCTTCCAGACAATGAGAACTCTGGCCTGAGAAGTTCTTTTGGACTCTTTCATGAGTGATATGTTGTACATTTTGTATTCTACATACAAGGGGCAGAGCTTGGCTTCTGGGAGTGTTTGTGAATGAAGGGGCTTCCTGCTTGCTTGTCTAAGTAGATCAGACACTCCCAGCTTCATGTGAGGTTTTTGTCTAGGATGAAGATTCAGGGACTGAAGTGGGAGAAGGTACAGATGAATGGGCCCAGTCCAAAGTCACAGTTAGACCCCCTGACCAGCTGGAGTTGACTGATGCGGTGAGTGAGTAGCCTCTTAATTGCTCCTTGTACATCTTTCAGGTTCAGAGATGTGTTCTTCCATAGTACACAATTAGGAGCTTGCCCAGAACCTGGATGTGAGATGTCTGCTGATACTCTGGGGGATCCTTTAAGCCTCAGATGGGGTTGGGGGACCTTCATGTATGACCCTCTTGGTATTTCTTTCCCTCAGGAGTTAAAGGAGGAGTTCACTCGGATTTTGACAGCCAACAACCCACATGCACCCCAGAACATTGTCAGGTACAGCTTCAAAGTAAGTCATCCCCTCCTGGGCAGGGACATCTATACCCATCTCCTTGGAGTGACAGTGACTTGCTACATTGCAAAAGCCTCTCAGTAATTCTAGAGGAGAGCACTTTTAAACTAAGGTCCTTGGCTGGAATCCTGAGATTTCACATGGAGTTTTCTAGAGATTTTTGAAATTTCTTTATGAATCTCCCTTGCAGTCTTACTAATTGTGGTCTTAAGTGTCCTTCAGAGCCACTCTTCTCAAGAATCTTCAAATGAATCATTTGGTTAGAAAAATGCTTTTCTGATATGTGTAGCATGTTTTTCACTAACATAAACTCAATAGTTTATGTTAGCTGGTCTTCAGAAGCTGAGTTTTCCTTTAGCCAGCCACCTGGACGGAGTACAATTTCCCTCTGGACAAAAGGAGTTGGCCTTCTTCCCTCCTGACCCCCAGCCCCACTGGAGAAGCTCTAGCAAGCTCCAGTCTCAGCATTTCTTGACGTCACAGCCAGACAGGCTGGTGACCTCTTCAAGGCCCTTCTTTAGTACACATGGCATGGGTGGGTGAGTTCTGACTTGGTAGACACATACTGGTATACCTTTATAGGGGAAATACTGCTTTTATTCATAGCAAAGTCAGTTCCTGTGGGTATGGACTGAAGAGAATTTCCGAGTATATTTGAGCTGCAGTGGAAGGGATGCATATGTTTCCTATTTCATTATTCTGAGACCCATTTGTTCCATGCTTACTGTGTGCTAGTGTCAGGTCCTAGATTAGGCTTTTTACATAGACTATCGCATATAATCCTCCCATTTCTTTGGTATGGGGACTATTAATATATTAATTTTATGAAAACTTAGATTAGTTAGATAAAAACAAATTACAAAAGTCACCTAACCAGAATTCAAAGCAAGATTTCAACTAGTTTGTCTGACTCCAAAGCAACATTACACTGCTTCTTTAAAAAAATTTAAAATATATGGCCAGGCGTGGTGGCTCACGCCTGTAATCCCAGCACTTTGGGAGGCCGAGGCAGGTGGATCACCTGAGGTCAGGAGTTCAAGACCAACCTGACCAACATGGAGCAACCCTGTCTCTACTAAAAATACAAAATTAGCCAGGTGTGGTGGCGCATACCTGTAATCCCAGCTACTCAGGAGGCTGAGACAGGAGAATTGCTTGAACTCAAGAGGCGGAGGTTGCAGTCAGCGGAGATCATGCCACTGCATTCTAGCCTGGGCAACAAGAGCAAAACTCTGTCTCAAAAAAAAAGAAAGAAAGAAAATAAAAAGAAAAATTTAAAATATATGTGTATAATTTTTTGAACATATAATAGAAACCTATGGTACAAATTTCAAAAGATTTAAAAAACAGTGAAAATGAAACCTCCCTCTCCCCCCGTCCTCTTCCCTGAAGACAAGAATAGTTTCTTCGTTTGCTTTTTTTAATTTTATTGAGATTTAATTTACATGCTATACAATTCACCCACTTAAAGTGTACAATTCAGTGGCTTTTAGTATATTTACAGGTTATACAAGGACCACCACAATTTTAGAACATTTTCACTCCCCACAAAGAAACCCCAAACCTCTTAGCTGTTCTTCCTCAATCTTCCATCCCGTCCAGCCTTCAGCAACCACTAAACTATTTTCTGTTTCTATGGATTTGCCTATTCTGGACACTTCATATAAGTGGAATTATACAGCATGTGGTCTTTTGTGACTAGCTTGTTTCACGTAGCATGATGTTTTCAATTCATGTCATAGCATGTATCACTACTTCATTTCTGTTTATTGCCAATGATATTCCATTGTATGAATACACTACATTTTATTTATCCATTCATCAGTTGATGTTCATTTGGATTGTGTCTGCTTTTTGGCTATTATGACTAATGCTGCTATGAACATTTATGTAAGAGTGTTTGTAAAAGATTTCTTGAACACACTCCTTCTTATTTAAGATTGTGTAGTCAACCCCTACAGAAAGATGCTGAAACAAATCCAGAAGTGCTACTCATGAGTTTTGTGAATGCCTTCCTTTGGGCAGCCCCAAAAGGTCAGAGAGAAGCTGCCTTATCCTCCCTGATGTTGTGCTGGATCCATGGCACACTCTATGGGGTCCTGTCCTTCTGACATATGAAAGAGGACCTCTGTAAGACTCAGTGTGCCGGCCATGGGAAGCACACTACAGACAGAGGATTGGCATTGCCTTGTCAGTTTCAACACACTCTTCTTGCCCCTCCTTTGGGAGCCCAAGTCTCCTGGGAAAGCTCACCTTACCGAACCTTCCAAAAGCCTCCCATGACTGGTGGCATCTCCCCACAGAGCTGGTTTCCATCTCATTGGTCCTGAAAGATCCAAGAGCTTTAGATCCCCAAAGCTGCTACTTTCCTTTGATGTGCTGGAGTAGGAAGCAGATTGTTCTGATCTAGGCATGCCTTCCCTCTCCTCATAGAAGCCATGGAGTCTGAATTTCATTCCTAAACTGAAGAGGAAGATCCCAGTCAACTACTGGGAACAGGATAAAGGTGAAATCTCAAATAAAACTCTAAGGATAATTTATTCCCTTGGGAACCTTCATCATGGAAATAGTTACTATTTTGTTGAACGTTAGTATTGAGCACTTACTATGTGTCAGACACTGTGTTAATAGGTTGTTTTTATTATTTTTAATACTACAACTATCATGCAAATTAGATATTATTAGCCTTCTTTTATAGATGAAGAACTTAGGGGCTGGAGTGTTTAAGCCCAAAGTCATGACGATAATAAGCAGAATAAAGATTCGAACCCAATTCTGCCTGCCTCCAAAGGCCATGCTGTTAACCGTTGCACTGTTCCATCTTCCCATACATCTGAGTAACTGAAAGAGAAAGGGCTCTGTGGTGACTTTTAAATCTAGAACTTCCCAATCTGTGTAATGGCAGTCCTTCCAGCCCTCCAGGGTCAGGGAGATCCGTGCAGCTGGAGCCCATGAACTGATTTCCTGTACTGTGAGTTTACCCTAGTGTGCCTACAAACGTATTTTCTATATGACTTGAAAGGATTTTGCAGAAACCAGACTATAAGCTTGTGAAATAAGGGATTGTGGTCTGCTTTTTTTCTCAGCTTTATATCCTAGGCACCTGGAAAATACTTGGCACATTGAGGCTGTTCAAAAATTAATTCAAGAATGTATGAACAAAATGACCTGGGTTGTAAGCCTAATCCTGCTTCTCATTTGCTGTGTGACCCGGACAGATGCCAACCCAAATCTTTTCTGGAATTCCATGGTCATCTTGTATGAAATTAGGAGATTGGGGTTGTCTCTGAGGATCTATCCAGCCTTAGAATCCACTAAGTACAGTGGACAGAGGGCCATGCCAGGTGTGTTTGAGGACTGTATCTGCCCAGGGAATGTGGTATGTGGTGTAAGTAAACTAGAAACTCTTGGCATGGATGTAGGAGACAAGACGTGTAAGCTGGTGATAGGCAAATCTGGAGCCACTTGAAGTTGGAAAGGCAAGGTATGTTAAAATAAATCCTTGATGACAACTTTAAAAAAATATTTTATTTCATTTGCCTTCTCTTCCTTTTTTTCTTTAAACTGAAATGCAGTGAAAATTTCAGATTAACTGAGGATTTGGTGAGTTACATTTCCTTTAACAAAGATGGACTATCTTTGATCTTACAGAACGAAAGCAGACTACATTTTGACCAGCTCTTTTAGGGACCCCTGGTCTGACTCAGCCCCTCTCTCCTTAGGAGGGCACATACAAGCTTATTGGCTTTGTGAACCAACTGGCAGTTCACTACACCCAGGTTGGGAACCTGATCCCCAAAGACTCGGATGAAGGACGGCGGCAGCATTACCACGATGAGTTAGTGGCGGGTAGGACTCTGGGCCATCCTGAGGCTATATCCCTGAGCCTGTTCCCCTTACTCTGTTCACTCCAGGGAGTATACCTCTAAGCCAGAACTTTGCAGAGCCTCTGCTAACATAAAGTCCAATTGCTGGCTGTACTGAATAGGTCAGGGAGCTAATCCGTCATACTTAGGCCAAGGACAACCCCAGGGGACAGGTAGTGTCTGAAAAGTAGAGACCAAGAAGGCCCTCCCTGCCAGGGATTGGGAGAGCAGGCCTAGACTTTGAACTCATTGGCAGTATCCTACCAAGGTTCTCAGGAATCTGCCAAGGTGGTGATTTCAGAAATGGAAAACCTTGAAGAAGATGAAGAGCCCAAGGAGTTAGAAACTGACCCTGGGAGTCAAACAGATGTGCCTGCAGCTGGGGTACAGTATAATACCACTCTACATCCCTCTTCTTCCAGCTCAAGCTGTGGATGGAGGCTTTGTGGGTAACTTGGGAAGGGAGGAGGGAGACTGAAGGTGGGAATAGAGGCTGCAGGTACCAATGTGTCTGGCAGCATCACTCTCTCCTACCTCTGTCCTATCCCAGGAAAGGACTTGCCCCATCTCCCAATTTTCTACCACCTTCTCACAGCTGAGTCCTGATCCTCTGGGTCTTTATTTTCAGGCAGCTGAAAAAGTAACTGAGGAAGAATTGATGACTCCTAAGCAGCGTAAGGATCGAAAGCTCACTAACCAGTTCAACTTCAGTGAGAGGGCTTCACAGACCTTCAACAACCCTCTCCGGGTAGAGCAGCCCCCACCCTAGCCCCTTTACAGCTCTTCCCTGTGCCTGGCAGGGAAGAAGGAGGCCTGACCCTGGCCTCAGCAGACCTCAGCCTGGCATGAGTGACAGGACAACAGATGCCACAGTTTCTCTCCCCAAGGACGGCTGAGAGCATGTGTTCAGGACTGTGTAAGCCATCCAGGCAGGGGTTTAGAGGGAGTAACATGGAGGCTAGAGACCCCAAAACTCCAGAGGGAGGCTTAAACTGGATCTGGGCTTTGTAGAGGGGTAGAAATTAGGACTTGGGAGGAGAGGGAGGCCACAATGTGTTTGGGGAACAGGAGGCCTAGGAGCCAGTTCAACTGAAGTTAATGATCTCTGTGATGGACCAGCTGGCAAAGGCCAGAAAGTTCCCTGACTCATAAGCGAGGCTCTTGAGAACCAGGCTGAGGGAGCCTCTCAGGGTTTCAGGTGAGAAACTCACACATAAGGGCAGGGTTATACAGAAATTAATCTGAAGATGGAGGGCAAGGTCTACATGGTGAGTTTTTGACAGTGCCTTGTTACCCTGTGTGGTCTCTATGATGATATTTGGTAATCTGGGTGATACACAATGGGAAGGGGGCACATTCCCCTGGTAGAGCCAGAGACCCTCATATTAGAGAGAAGCCTTCTCAGGGTGAGGTGTTAGTCTGATGGCCTGCCAGAGGCTGACCTCTATGCCCTGGCCTGGCTTTCTGCAGATCTGTTCATCCCCTACTTGGAATGTGTCTTGGTTAAAATGGGCACAAACAGGATTCCCTGCCCCTGCTTTCTAGCTTATAATTCTTCCGAGGGAGGCCAGAATGGACACAATATGGGCTTTGAATGCATCATTCAGTCCTTCACCCAAGCCCCTCTTTACTTCCCCAACTCTGTGTCCCACACCCATCAGCCCCAACCAACTCCTTCTCACTTAATCCAAACAGTACATCTTTGAGATGTACTGTTTGGATTAAGTGAGGAGTTGAGGGCTTTCTGTGGGTCTCCTGTTGTCTTGTTCTCTAGGATAGAGAATGTCAGATGGAGCCTCCTCCCAGGACAAACTTTTCAGCCACAGCCAATCAGGTAAGACCCTGGGCCAGCCTGAAAACCCTTACCACCCACCTCTATGTATCCTTTCCTCATTGAACAGCAAAGGCAATACTGGGTCAAGGGTTCCTCTGACAGTCTCCTCATCTACCCGCCTCCCTGCCCACTGTCCTGAGCATCCAGGCTCTGAACACCAGGCACATGAGACAGTGGGTCCCTATCCAGTGAGCTGTGGACCAGCCACATGACCCAAGGGCAAAGGTGTCCAGGCTGGGAACAGGCATGGCTTCTGGATGAAGCTTTTTCTGGGGCCAGGGGAGAACATTTGCTTCCATGGACTCTCTGGAACCCGTGGCACCCTGTGACTGACTCCTAAGCAGCCCAAGAAGTGTTAGTACTCTGACCCTGCCCTCCAGCAGCCTGCAGTGTTCCTGCAGACCTCCTTCCCCTTCAAGTCCTCCTGGATGGCCACACTTATTTGAAGAGGCTATGGTGCCAGGAGATCTGATCTCAGACCTCACATTTTCAGTTCATACTGTAAGATCCTGAGCAAACCATGTCACTTTTAATGCCTCAGTTTTTTTCTCTGTAAAGAGAGGATGACAAGCTGCCTCATAGAGTTGTTGGAGGGTCTGAATGAGATAACAAAGGTTGGAGTACTTTGCAATGTGGAATACGAGATTGTGGGGGAATTGTTAAACGTAGGGTGTGCCTATCTGACCTCCAGGTGGCAGTGACTGCCCAGCTCTAGGGAGCACACGGTGTGATGGGGCATTTGCCCAGCCCCAGATCCTTGCTGCTTCCTCTGCTACTATCCTGGGGCTTTTCTTCCTGTCAGATCCACTTAGCAGAGAGTCCTTTACTTTTAATGATGAGGTGTGGTCAGTGCCATAGACAGCCAGCCCAAGCCAGTATGTTTATACCATGTCCAGGGTGGAGGTGGGAAGATGAAGATAGATAGATAGATAGATAGATAGATTTATATATATTATATATATATATATGTATGTATATATATTATGTATATATATAAAATATATAATATATATAAGAAATAAGACATGTTCCTTATTGAAAGCACTATAATATATATATATATATTTTTTGAGACAAGGTCTTGCTGTGACTTCCAGGCTGAAGTTCAGTGGCACAGTCACGGTTCACTGCAACTTCTGCCTCCTGGGCTCAAGCAATCCTCCCACCTCAGCCTCCTGAGTAGCTGGGACCACAGATGCATGCCACCACACCTGTTTAATTTTTGTATTTTTGGTAGAGATGGGGTTTCACCATGTTGCCCAGGCTGGTCTCAAACACCTGGGCTCAAGCAATCCACCTGCCTCAGGCTCCCAAAGTGCTGGCATTACAGGTATAAGCCGCTGTGACACCCTATTTTTAAAATATTCTAATTCAGAGTCTTATAAATCACCAACAAAAAAATGGGAACTGGCCTGACATTTGCCCATTTGTTCTGCCTGCTGGGGGCTGCATGCTAGAACAATGTTGATCTCCAGCTGAAGACCCAGCCTCTGAGTTTCAGAGTAGATAAACCCAGCCCAGAGATGTCCTTAGAACTCTTTCATTCTTGTGCTAGAGCTGGTGGCTTACAGAGAAGACAGGTATTGAATACATAATTCCAATGGGTCAAGTAGAGGATGCTTGTGGCCAGGGTTAATATAACCAACTCCTTAAGTCTTGAAGGCTGAAAAGGGATGTCTGGGTAAAGATTACCTTATAATGATCCTTCTCATCTCACCCTTGCTTAGTGGGAGATCTATGATGCCTACATAGAGGAACTTGAGAAGCAGGAAAAGACCAAAGAGAAGGAGAAGGCAAAGACCCCAGTGGCTAAAAAAACAGGGAAGATGGCCATAAGGAAGCTGACATTTCTGGAGTCTCAGGTTTGGTGTTAGTTCCTATAGCTCTGCCACAGAATTCTGAATGAGGCCTTGGCCTCTGGGTAGACAGAAGCCTGGCTGTCTGGGAGGGTTTCACAGATGCTTATATCAGGGGCTAATGTTGAGGTATAAATAGTTCTTTCCTTAGGGGAAGATGTGAGGAGAGCTACAAATGCCTCTAGCATTCCATACCTCACTGCAGTTCGATAGATCTGGAGGCTAGCAGGATTTTAGAATTATATAGCTAGAGGGTAACAGAAGACATGTTTCTTTTAGAAAGAACTATATGCCTTCTGGAAGAGCTGGGGAGTCTGCGTAGGGTGGGGATAGGATGTAAGGATAAGGTAACACTTCCCTGGGCAAGGGCTTATAGGATTTGGGAAAGTGAGATGCTTTTTCACTTTCAGTGCTTGGGTTTACCTGTGCCCTATACTGTAGGTGAATCTTCAGGGCCAGGAGCCAGATCAGAGATGATCACAGGTACCATCAATGTTAGGCCAATGAGTTTGACCACCCTGGGCTATATTTGCCATGAAGAACTACATAGAAGTCATTATAAAGGTCATGGTTGGGAGGCTCACTGTGGATCTAGCCAGCATAGATTTGGGATCATCATGGGAGTCACAGTGATGCATCTATAGGGAGTCACTGAAGGGAAGGTCAACACAGGGAGATGCTGGAGGGCCACATTTGTCCCTTTCACAGAGAGAAATCAGGATCAGGAGCCAGTGTGGATCAGGATGGGTTTGAATTGCAATGGCATGGGAGGGACAATGTCCACAGAAATCTGGGGGCTGGTTTCAGCACCTCGGAGAGTTCCCATGGCTGCTCTGGGACAGTGGTTCTGCTCCACTCCAGAATCGAAGCTAGACCAGATAAAGGAGGTGCTGCTTCCTATGCCTGAGGTGTGTCCACTTCCACTCAATTGTTTCATTATCCTGATTATGTCACATTTTAGGGGAAGTTTAAGGGTCCCCTGCCTTGGCTTTACAGGAACTGAATGAATGCCGTTTTATTCAATGACTAAGTACCTAGTGATCATGGCCATGCTGGGTACTGGCACTCTGAGGTGAAAGATGGAACTCCTGCCCTGAGGGTTACTCTGTGCAGACCCTTGGCTTCCCCTGATCCATTCTTTAGAGGTTAGAGGCCTCACAGACGCCACTGGCCTAGATCAGGGTTCACATGAAGATCCATCAGGGGTTATGAGCTCTGTGCTGAGACCCAAGGTTGGAGAAACCTCAACTGTAATTGCTAGGATCCAGAAACCAGAAGAAAAGTCCCTGTGGCTGAGACTAGAATCTGACCTGTGTTCTAACCCTTGCCAGAGTTGGTGTCTAACATCCTCAGGGATGAGGGACGACCCCTCTCCATGACACCGGACTCTTCAAGCTTACCTGACTTGGAAAGAAGACTATGATACAAGCAGATTCCACCCTCTGGACCAAGAGTCCACACTGGTGGCAGGACACCCTCCCCCAGCCCCACCCAGCGATTGCCTTGGTGTGCAACCTCTCCCGAAGGCAGTAACTAGAAATCCTAAGTAGTGGGCCAGGCTGTGCAACACAGTGGGAGAGACAGTCACCTTCCCAATTGCCCAGGCTCAGTGCTTGAGCAGAGTGATACCCCTTCCTCAAAGAACAGGGTCTGATTATGTGAGTAGAAAACTCAAATGTGCTAGAGGGGAGAAAAGAGAAAAACTTCATGATACCCTATAGGAAGGGTCTCCTTGGTGGACCTCCTTAGTCTCATCAGTGATTTGGGTGAATTCCCAGAAATCAATGCAAGTTTGTCTGATCAGAATTATTAGGCAGGAATGGAGGAAAAGGCTCACAGGCCACAAGTTTAGTCAGAACTAATAAAGATATGTGGCTGCTCCAGTAGCATAGTATCCGGGACAAGGAAGTGACAGCCCACAACACTCTCCTCAGAACACAACTGGAAACCTGCGTCTCCCAGGGATAGGAGAGGAGTGGTCAGGCTGGGAAGGCACTGGCTGGCTGTGTGGGTCTCAGAGTATGGACCCTGGAGCCTACAGACCTGGGTTTATATCCTGGCTTTGCCATTTTTTAGCTCAGTTTTTGTGGAACCTCAGTTTCTTCATCTGTAAAGACACCCTAATGATACCTACTTTGCAAGATTGTCATGGAACCTAAGATAATACAAGTGCAGCCCCTAACATAGCACTTTTGTGCTACTGATCAGTAAATGGTAGCTATTGTTATTGATATGCCATGTCATGACTGATGGAGCTGGGAAGTCACCCGAGGAAATGCTGACTTGAGGGCATGTGGCTCTGTCCTCCTACCTCAAAGGAACTATCATCAATCAGCCAGTTCCTTGTGGCCAGAGGACAGAGTTGGACCCATAGGTGGAAGGTGCAGGAAGGTAGTTTCAGCTAACTGGCTATCTGGCCACAGAAAACACTTGTAAGAGGCCGGGCGCGGTGGCTCACGCCTGTAATCCCAGCACTTTGGGAGGCTGAGGCGGGTGGATCACGAGGTCAAGAGATCGAGACCATCCTGGTCAACATGGTGAAACCCCGTCTCTACTAAAAATACAGAAATTAGCTGGGCATGGCGGCACGTGCCTGTAGTCCCAGCTACTCGGGAGGCTGAGGCAGGAGAATTGCTGGAACCCAGGAGGCGGAGGTTGCGGTGAGCCGAGATCGCGCCATTGCACTCCAGTCTGGGTAACAAGAAGCGAAACTCCGTCTCAAAAAAAAAAGAAAAAAGAAAACACTTGCCAGGAAGCTGCTGAGGGGAGATGATTCCCGCTCCGGGTCGGAGAATAGAGAGTATTGCTGGGACCAGGTGACCTCTGAGGTCTGTGACTGTAAGACTCCAATGAATGTCCTCCTTGTTCAGTTTTCTAAGATGGTCAGTTTTCTAAGATAAACTTGGAGTCTCTTTCAGGCATGGCAAAAGGTTTTCAAAGGTCAGTCTCCCAGAAGTGACTTCATAACCCTCCGCCACACTACTCTGCGTGTTTCCTCTGACACCATCGCCACCAGGAACTGGGTTAAAGACTAACATGTATTATTATATTTAACTATCACAATGACCTGATGAGGCAGACACCACCATCCACCCCCACTTACTAGGAGGACTCTGAGACTCAGAGAATCTAAGTAACTTGCCAGAGGTTGCCACCAGGTTCTAATTTGTGGGATGGGATAGGTATGCAGGTCTGTGTGGCTCTAGAACCCATTCTCTCTCTCTCTCTTTTTTTTTTTTTTTTTTTTTGAGACAGAGTATTGCACTGTCACCCAGGCTGTAGTGCAGTGGTGCAATCTCGGCTCACTGCAATCTCCACCTCCTGGGTTCAAGCAATTCTCCTGCCTCAGCCTCCCGAGTAGCTGGGAATACAGGCGTGCACCACCATGCCCAGCTAATTTTTTTTGTATATTTAGTAGAGACAGGGTTTCACCATGTTGACCAGGATGGTCTTGATCTCCTGACCTTGTGATCTGCCCGCCTCAGCCTCCCAAAATGCTGGGATTACAGGCATGAACCACTACACCCAGCCAAACCCATTCTCTTACCTGCTACCTGATGCTGCTGTTCCTGGGAAATTGAATCCTTGGGAGCCATGGGCCTGGCCCCCTGGCCCTACTCTGGAGGGCTGCCCACTCAACTGGCTCACTCCTGCCACCTGCTCTAAACCCTCTGGGCCTTTCTTGTCAGTCCCAAACTCTTTGCTCTTCTGTCAATCTGCCATGTACCTCATCTTGTGGATTTATGGAATTTCACACAATGGTAAGCTTCCTTTCTGTTCAAGATGAGTCATGTTTTCCTGATTTTAAGCTTCCTGCTTTCTCATTAGTCTGGGCTGTGGGGAGGGCCTGGAATTGGGAGTCTCAGTTCTGCCTTGTACTCTGTGTGTATAAGCATCTCTCTCCCCTCTTTGGGCCTTGGTGTCTTCCTCAGCCTTTGACTGAGTAAGGACTGAAACCAGATGAACGCTGAGGCCTTTAATGGGAATCTGTCATTCTCTGAGCTGGTAAAACTTTTTTGCCTCCACCAAAGAAGGCTCCAACCTGCCTTTGTCCGCTCTCCCCTCCAGACCCTTCCCGGGCTCTCTTCAATGCCCTGTTTTGTGCTCAGAGATAGGCCTTCTCTAAAACAAGTCCAGAATGAAAAGCATGAAGCAGGTTCTACCCAGGGGCCAAGTATATCAGCTCAGAACCTTTGTGTCACTTGTGAGGTAGGAGTTCCTAGAAGAGAGTAGTGGCATGGGCTGGGCCTTGAGACATGCAGAGAAACGTTTACAGAGCTGTCTAGGGTAAGTGGTGGTGTCAGAGAGGCACTGCTGAAGCAATTGCAAGTGTGACATGACTCAGGACATATTACCTTGCCAGGTGCTGGTTTATGAGGACCTGAGGTTTCTGTATCCCCACAGACTGATGATATCACCAAAGTGTCCCAAGCTGCTAAGATCGTGGAGCGGATGGTCAACCAGAATACATATGATGATGTTGCTCAAGGTAAGAGTTGAAGTGCTGGCAACCACTATCATTGCCTGTATTAAAAATTTCTCATAAAAGCTTGGGTTAGTTGGGCATCTCGTGCTAGGTCCTGTAGGTGCAAGTGGAGAAAAAAATAATCCTTCCGTCCTCTGGATGTCACTGGGGAGACAAGACTTACGTGGATTAACCATGACTGATGGCATAAGAAACAATGGGTATACTGATGAGATCTGACAATGGTGCAGCAAAGAATACCTACATCCAGTCTCATCTTCCTGATAACCCTGGGAGGCAGGCAGAGCAGAGACTTGCCCTTACTCTACATATGAGGAAGCTAAGGCTAAGCCCACCTGACTAGTGAGTGGCAGAGAGGACCCAAATAGAGGTCTTGAGCTTCCTCATTCTATGCTGTGTCCTCCACTCAGTGCACCTTGGGAATGCTGTATGTGCCGGAATGTATGGGGTAGACAGAAACCGCTCTGGGGATCCTCACGTAGGAAAGAAGAAAAGTGAGGAATGAGTGGGAGTAGTCAAGGAGGCTTTGGAGAGGGCTGAGCTAGATTCCAAGGGAGAAGTGGAGTGTGAGAGAGAAGATAGCTACAGGGAGGATGTTCTAGGTAGGGATGGCATCAGCAGCATCTTGGCAGTGAAACTGAATAGGAATGGACTCTGGGGACAAGGGGCAGCAGGCTCCCTGACCCAAACAGTGGCTTTGTTGAAAAGAGGTGAGAGTTCAGGCAGGAGAGGGGGTTGGAGCCCATTTATGAAAGGCCTTGAATATCATGCAAGAAATATAAGCTATCTCTGCAGACAGTTCAAAGAACTGAAACTTTCTAGACAGGGACACAGCTCGATGAGAGCAAGGCTGGAGGAAGGTGTGGTTGGGTACAATACAGGGCAGAGGTGAAGGTGAGGTTCAAATGTGGGGTGGAATGGGCCTTACCACCCCTGACCCAGCCTGTGTCTTAAGGGATGGAGAAAAGGGAACAGCTATAATAGTGAGAAACAACCTCCAGCATTCACTGGGAGTGGCCTGTATATCAGGCATTGTGCTGTGCATTTTATATGTTGTTATTTTGTTTGTTCCTGATAGCCACACTGTGAGGCGAATACCATTATCATCTCCATTTTATAGACAAGGAACTCAGGCTGGGATGTTGCCACTTTTTCAAAGTCACAGCTAACATAAGGTGTGAGTGGTGGAATCAGAACTTGAAACAGGCCCCTTGGATCCATAGCCTAAGCACTTCACCACTAGGCTCCAAAGCCACTGAGCTGGAAGAGACGTTTCAAATAAACACACTCAATAGATCTATTCTGGTGATTAATTAGTGATGAGGTGAAGAAAGAGATTGATTCAGAAATGCTTAAATCCTGGGGGCCTGGGAAATTCTGGTGTCTTTGACAGTGTCAGGGAAACAGAATCCTTCCCATGGCATGAACAGCAAATTCCCAAGTGGCTTGTATTTCCCTAAGAGGTTGTGCATTTATTTGGAGCAGCTGCCTTCCCAGAGTTGGCAGCTACTCGACACTGGCTGGTCTCCTTTTCTGACAGCCTAGGGCTCTTCTTGGTGACTTGATGCTCATTGCTCACCCATGGGACACAGAAACCAGGGCTGCCAAAACCAGCAGCCTAAACAAGCCCCCTCGTTATCATTCAGGCTGGTAAACGACCTTGAGTGCTTTTCAAAGCTGTCAAAGTACACAGCAGCTGTGAATGAGTTTGTCACTCACACAGCTTGGCTTCCTGAAACCCAGCCTCTGCAAGTGGCCCACCAAAGGGCTGCAAACCTGATTAATATCCATGGAGAAAATGGCCTTGGTGAACCACTTTCATTTATAAGAACACAGTCACATAAAAATGCATTGAACTTTGATTTTTTTAATTGCATACTCTTTTCCCTTTGGGAAAGTGTAATCATGAAGGAGACATGAAAATAGAGAAGTGTTACCAATTAATCTCTGCTCTGAATTGAAGTCTTTTCAAAGATAACCCAAGCTGGGGAATCTCTGATGTGATCAAGGCTCATGCCTCTCTGATCACTTGAATCTTTTTTGTTCTGAGACATTTTTGAGGTCTGAATGAAGTCCCACAACCTCAAGGCATGGGCACTATAGGAGATGTCAGGGTGATGCCTAGGCATGTCCTTGGCTCCATTGAATGACAGGATTCATTTTCTAATTGGTCACTCTTTGTTGACAGAAGACCAAGAACTACTTCACTTCTGTTGATTAATTTCACTGCATTCTTTAAACAGTTTTTGGTTGTCTGTTTTGCGGCTGGCCCTGTGCTGGGCACTGGAGATCCAGAGATGAATACATATGCTTCCTGCTCTTCAGGTTCTGTCGAGTGGGGGAGACAGGCAAAAGGATAGAGTCGACCTAGTGTGACAGATGTTTCAGTAGAGTAGGGGCAGGGCTGGAACAGAGGAAGAAATGACTGCTCAAAAGAAAATGGGGCCCAGCGTGGTGGCTCACGCCTGTAATCCCAGCACTTTGGGAGGCCGAGGCGGGCGGATCACAAGGTCAAGAGATCGAGACTATCCTGGCCAACACGGTGAAACCCTGTCTCTATTATATTAAAAAAAAAAAAAAAAAAAAAAAGAAAGAAAGAAAGAAAGAAAATGAAGTCCTTGCAGAAGAGGAGGAGTTTGATCTAGATCTAGAGTGAGTAGGAGTTTGCTAGGAAGAACAGGACATCTTAGACATGGAAAACCGTGTAGAAACATGCAGAACAGGAGACAACTAGACTCATTGGCATGATATGATACGGAGGAGACATGAACAGCTGACTAGAAAAAATGTGGAAGTGCTGACCAGGAGCCTTGGTTTGATCTCCTCTGCAAGGAGAGCTATTGAGAGGCTTTCAGTGGAGGGAGGAAAGGGGTGTGGTGAGGTGATTTGTTTGTTCTCACTCTGGTTGTTCTGTGAAACAAGGGTTGGAGGAGGAGTTACTTGGGGTAGGAGACCAGTTAGAAGGATGTTGTCATAATACAGGTGATGGATGTTGGGGCCTGAACCTGGGCAGGGGCTATGGGTTTGGAGAGAAGTGAATGAATTAAAAAGATAGTCAGAAGGAAAATATGAGAAATGATGGAAAGAGATAAGTCAAGGATTACTCAGTTTCTGGTTTAGACAAGTGGAAGAATGGGGCAGCTATCTGATTTAAAGGAAATGGGAGGCAGAGACAGTTTTGTGGGCAGGAGATGAAATTGAGTTCAGAGAACCCATGGGGGACCCAGGCAGCTTCATAATAGTGAGGCTTGGCTGTGGATATGAAAATGGGCTGCATTTTAGGGATTTTGGAGGCAGAATTAATAGAACTATTAATCAGCCCCTGGCAGCTGAACCCTTGAAATTTGGCTGCTCCAAATGGAGCCTCCTGAAGTGCTAGGGAAACACTTGGGAACAAGGGCTGCAAAACCTGGGATTTTATCCAGGTAGACATGGCCACTTTATTGTAATGTACCTCCAACAACAACAGTGACAGTAACAGCTAACACATAGAGATTACCGTGTGCCAGGCATTTTTCTAAGCTCTTTGCATATATTAACTCTATTACTATATCCTCACAACAGAGCTCTGAGATAGGTAGTATTATTATTTCCACTCTAAAACAGAGGTTCATTGTTTTGCCCAAGGAGGTACAGACAGTAAGTGGTAGACCTTGGTTTGCCATAAAGTGGCAGTCCCAGGGCTGACTCTGCCTGTGTATGTGTAAGATTTTAAGTACTACGAGGATGCTGCTGATGAATACCGGGACCAGGAGGGTACCCTGCTGCCGCTCTGGAAGTTCCAAAATGACAAAGCCAAGCGCCTGTCCGTCACCGCCCTCTGCTGGTAGGTATAGGAATTGCAGCAAACCCATAGCCCCTGAGTGCCCTCTACATGCCAGACCCCCAGTAGCCCCTTCTGCACTTAACCACCTTGAGTATGACATGTGGCAGTATGAAAAAATATGGAACTTGGATTCTAATGACATCACAGGACCACCCCCAGGACTCCCAGTTGGTGAGGGTCTAAGCTGGAGAATAGATGTCTGTAGTATAGTTAGGCAGTGCCCATGGGAAGGCCCTTGTCCACAGGAGGGACATGTTCATTTCCTATGCCAATGGATTCATATTTCTTTTGCAGGAATCCAAAGTACAGGGATCTGTTTGCAGTGGGATATGGCTCCTGTAAGTGATCTGGCTTTTCATTTATTTGTTCATGTAAACAGCAAACGCTAAGTACCTACTCTGTGCAGGGCTCTTTGCCAGTTGTAAGAAATACAAAGATGGCTAGGACATAGTCACTGCCTGCAGGGGGCTCACAGTCTAATGGGGAAGACCCACAATCCTACTGGCAATTAGTACTGGGTGAAGGAATATTCTAAGCTGAGTGTGCCAGTGGAGCCTAGAAGGAGTTATTCTGACAAGAAAGAGGGGAGAACACTTCTAGCAGAGGGACCTGCAGATGCAAAGGCTTGGAGGCATGATGAATATGGCAGAATATGAAGCTGCTAGCAGGGCCAGGGTCAGCCCTCAAAGGGCCTGGTAAGCCATTCCAAAAAGCTTAGATCTTCTCCTGGGCGGAAACCACTGAAGGAATTCAAGAAGGACAGGGACATGACCAGTGCATGGAGGAATTGCAGGCATTGCAGGTGTGAGACTAGAGGCCAGGAAACCAGTTAGGAGACCGGTGCAGGCATCCCAAGGAGAGAGGACAGGACCTTACCACATGCTGGAGTGGAGGAGGAGGCCCCCTTCCTTCGTCCTCCTCAGGCCTTCCTGATTCGGGTGGGTGGGGGCCTGGGGGGATGGGAGTCCCTGAGCTTTGGTAGCCCACTCCTGTCCAGAGTGTGCCCACCCCTGCCAGTTACCCACCTGAGGCCAGAAGGCAGCACAGTGGAAACTGTGTCCAGGCAATTTGCTTTCCCTTCATGTGACTTGGTCCCAGAAGAAGCCCCTAGTGCTGTTCTGGCCTGGACATTCCTCCTTCCCAGCGGGAGAGGGCCCTGCACTTCGCAGTAGTCTCAGCTCTCCAGTGCTAACAGCTTCTCTGGCTGGGAGGATCAGCTTCTACAAACGCAAAAACCTTTCCATTCTCCAAGCTGCTGCTGGCTGGCAGGCATACAAGCTCCCAGTCACTGCCCCTCAGACTGCCTGTCCGCCCATTCTTTGACCAGGGTGGGGAGGGGGAGGGGTGTTTGTCATTCCTCTCAGGGAGGAGATATTGGAGCTGCTCCCAGTCTTGTGGTCTGGACCGCCTTTGAGGATGCCCTAAATGCCTGCTTTATGTCCCCACTCCTGAGGGTGGGCTGCTGCCAAGTGGGAAGTGCCCTCCCCCCTCTGGCAGGGAACTAGCACATTCCTCCCCCTCTGCTGCAGCTACTGGGCCTGGAATGGGGCCTGGGGGCTGGGCACACCCTTCCAGGAGTGGGTGTGGACCCCCTGTGAGGCTGCTTTCAGCCCAGGCCTCTGCCCAGGATTGAGGCAGGGGTGTAGGGGTTGCTCCCCAGAAGGAGGGAGGAGAAACTGCTTCAGTTTTAGCCCCATCCTCCTCCCACCCAGGTTCAGAAGCAGGCTCAGCTGGTTGGGGTCATGTGGAGGCTGTCGTGGGGGCTGGGGGGCTGGGCAGCCTTGGGCAGGAGCAGTAGAGTAACTCACCTCCCACCAGCAGATGACCTCGAGCCTGACAAGCCCGCAACATCCTTTGGGTAGGTGCTTACCTGGGAAAGGTCTCTTTGTCCTTCCTTGATCCTGTTAGCTACATCCATGTGCCTGAGTGGTACCCACCATCAGCTACAGTCCTAGGGGTGGAGATGTCACTTCCCAGTGACATACCTGGGACCAGAAGCCTCTCTGAGCCTTAGTTTCTTCATTGGTGACACAGAAAGGCTGACAACCTGCCAGGCCTCCATTCCAGGGCTATTGTGAGGTATGCTTGAGAGAGAAGTAAACATGCTGCAAGCAGAGGAACCACCTACACATAAAGGACAATCACTGCTGATTTGTCTGTCATTCTTTCCCCTAGCTTTCCTGCAGTACCCTCAGGGGGCCTGAGCAGAGAAGGGGACTGTGGGGACAGAGGGGAGTCTTTTAGGGAGCAGGGCCCAGTGGCAGCAGCAGTGGTATTGGCTTTTGTTGTCACTGGTTCAGGGGTTGTTGGCTGGCTTTCAGATGAGCATCTATTCTCCAGAGCCTTGCATATCTCAAAACCACCTGCAGAGGCCTGAACAGAGCCAGGCTGGGCTGGGACTCAGGAAGGCCCCCGAATCCATCCTGAGCTTGCCTCCGGGAATCCCATGCTCTTGAATGCCTCCACAGGAGAAAGAGGGCGAAGCTGGGGCAGGCAGAAGGCACCCTAGCTGCTTGCTGTGGGTCACCGTGAGGAGCAGCTGATCTTACCAGCACTGTCTTTGGAAGCTTCAGATACCACCCTTCCAGAATCAGGTTTTGCCTCATGAGGACAAACACTGGAGTGAGAATTTGGATTTGTTGTTGGGTTTGACTCTGGTGCGCTTAGTTTAGACCTCATAAACCCCCTTTTCTTATTCCCAGATATTTATTCTGTGACTCAGCCAAATATAACTTTGGCAGGCGTAGGTATGTACCCTAGGAAGGACTGGGGCCAATCCCTCGTTTCTGGGACAGGCCAGTTTGGTTGGAGCCAGCCAGGAACAAGCAGGTAGAGAAAAGAAAATCTGGGCAATTGCCTGCAACAGCACAGAAATATCCCCTCATGCTTCCCCTCTATAGCTGCTGGGTACCAGGTAGTGGGCACATTAGGCTGCTTAAAGGGCAAAGATTGGGATGCCCGCTAGGGCCAGGTTCCATGTTGCCAGCAGAGTGGAGAAAGAGGCTGTCAGTAGGTACAAAGCAGGTGGAGGAAGGTTGGAAGGCAAAGGAACTAGCTCAGGAAGATATGGCCTTGGGACTGCTGGGATGCAATTATGTCAGCCAGCTGTACTGAAGGGGTCGTTTCCAGCCCATTAGCCAGTTCATAGCAGGGACACAGGGACTCCTCATGGTCTGCCAGGCATGGATGGTGGAACAGATCAGGATGCTCTGTGTGATCCTGAGGCTGTCACACAGGAGATGGAGCAGGAAGCTTTCCAGAGAGCCACATATTGGAAGAGCAGGGGAGCCACCTGTCCCCAGCCCGCCTCTCTCTGGGGACAGCACCCTCAAAAGGGGCCAACGTCAGGCTCTGAGTTCCAGCACTAAATCTATTTGCACTTTGTCCCACCACTCATCCTGGCCTGTCCCTGAGCCTGCCTAGGCCAGAGATACATGTGTAGGGATTTAAATATTTCCTGATCATTTATTTGTCAGCTTCACTAATTAAGCAGTGTTAATTTCATTTACTGAAAATGGAAATTCATCCACCTCATTTCTCCTCATTCATCCTCCACACACAAAATCCATCACTCCTCGGCTGCAGGCTGTGTAAAATTTACAGGACTAATTATGTTGTCAGGTCTCTTTGTAAATACAGTCCATAAAGGCCACTGTGCTTGCTGGGTTGTAGTGCAAGGGCATTCCCGTTGTTAGTTTAATTACTGGTTAGTTATTTAGGTTCTCAAATGTTTGCCTCATTTTCCCTAAATCAAATTAAATGCCCCGCTTGATATATTCTGTCTCTAAGGCCTTGCTCTTATTTCTACACTGTTTAAATATGACTTTGAATTGAATGAGAGTGCCTGGAAAAGCCCAGCTGCTCAAGAGACTGAGCCCAGCTTGGCACCATGGCCTCTGGGCCGTGCTTGAGGTTTTGAACCCTCTAGCAACTGATGCCCTTTTTTAGAGCAGCCTTGGGCTGGTCCCCTGCCTTTAGAAACTATGATGGTCCTAACACAAGGGGCATTTCTGTTCCTGGAGTCCAAGGTGGCAAGGCTGAGGTATAGGAAATGGAGAGAGGGTTTCATTATTGTCATCAGAAGAGCCAAGGAGCATTACATCCATCCAGCTGACTCCTAGAGGGATGGCTTCCAAACCATCCCAGAAAAAAAAGTACCATCTATGAGAGCCTCTCTCTCTAATTCCTAAAAGTAGGTTTTGGTCATTTTTCCCTAAATGTCTACTATATTAGTTTCCCACTGCTTCTGTAACAAACTACCACAAATTTAATGGCTTAAAATAACACAAAATTATCATATAGTTCTGGAGGTCAGAAGTCCAAAATAGGTTTCATGGAACCAAAACCAGGTGGTAAGAGGGCTGCATTCCCTCTGAAGGCTCCAGGAGAGCAGCCATTTCCCTGCCCTTTCCAGTTTCTATAGGCTGTCCACATTCCATGGCTTGTGGCCCCCTTCCAGCAAGCAATCACATCATGCTAACATCTGCTTCTATGGTTGCATCTCCTTCCCTGACTCTCCTGCCTCCCTCTTTCCCTTATAAGAACCTTTGTGATTACA
Organism: Alouatta palliata; assembly: GCA_004027835.1. Taxonomy (NCBI): domain Eukaryota; kingdom Metazoa; phylum Chordata; class Mammalia; order Primates; family Atelidae; genus Alouatta; species Alouatta palliata. The sequence continues at coordinate 80,147 of PVKV010003557.1, read as the reverse complement.
TAGAGTCTACCCAGATAATCCAGGATAATCTCCCCATCTCAAGGTCTTTAACTTAATCACATCTGCAGAATCCCTTTTGCCATGAAAAGTGACATATTTACAGGTTCAGGGGATTAGGATCTGGACATCTTTGCAGGGAGGCCCTATTCTGCTTACCACACGCCCCCTCCAAGTGCCTCTGCATGACTTAATAAGGGAGTCATTAAACAGCTGCTGTCTTGGAGCTAGTCCTGGGCTAGACTGACTTAGGATAGCACAAGAAGAGAGGAAGCCTGCTGTCAGTCAGTGGCTAGACTGGTATCCTTGTCTCTGTAGCTTGGCATCTACTTCCTCCTGACCTGGCCTGATACCCCTACGTGCCCTCTGCTTTGGCAGAGTGCCCCCAGGTGGAGTCTGCACCAGCCTTCCATCTCTCCAGCTCCGGCTCCCCTGAGCTTGGTGAGGAGGCTGGGAGGACTGAGCTGGTGGCAGGAGGGCTAGAACTATGTTCATGACTACATATCGGGATGGGTGCCAAGTATACAGAAAATGAAAGAAAGAGTGGGAGGCACTCCCTTGACATGGGGCTGATGGGGACAAGGGCCTCTGCTGAGTGGTCCATTGTTGATCACCAAAAACTGTGCCCAGGCCAGGTGGGCCTGTGGAAGCCTGAATGCTGGCCTGGGAGTTCTGGATTTGGGAAGTGTGCCTAGATCTAGGGCTCAGGCTGCACCTGGGGCTATGGATATATGCTTATAGGTGGCTAGTTTGGGACTCACTGTAGACAATTCCATGTTCAAGCTTTTAACGTGTACTTGGCTGGGGGGAGGCGTACATGGGCATTATGCTGGCATCTATGGAAAGCTGCCTGCCCCTGGGCTGGGCATCCAAACCCCCTCTGAGGGTACTGCTCCTTCCCAAGCTCACACATCTTCTTCACTTAGCAGCTCTCTGAGCCCACGTCCCCCTTTCCTGCACCTTGGCGAGGATAAACCTAGTCACCTTGATTGGTTGTAGATCCTTCCATGAACTTTGAGAAGGGAAAAGTCAGATCTCATAAATTCACTTCACAGATGGAAAAGATAAAGTCCAGAGAGGAATCTCACACTCTCTGACAGACATAAAGCAGAGCAGGGCTTGCCCATCTAGTGGGGTAGGGGTGAGGGGCTTCCCGGGCAGGGCAGTTGGATCCTCCAACCTCAGCTGCCCATCTTCCCCGGGTAGATGACTTCATGAAGCAGAGCCGGGGCATGCTGCTGCTCTACAGCATGAAGAACCCAAGTTTCCCTGAGTACATGTTCAGCAGCGACAGTGGCATCATGTGTCTCGACATCCACGTGGACCACCCCTACCTTGTGGCAGTGGGCCACTATGACGGCAACGTGGCCATTTACAACCTCAAGAAGCCCCACTCCCAGCCCTCCTTCCGCAGCACAGCCAAGTCTGGCAAGCACACGGACCCTGTGTGGCAGGTCAGCCTCAAACCAGGGTAGGAGGGGTGGGGACGGGACCAGCATGTGGGCCTGGAGCCACTGGAGGAGGGAGGGACCTTGGGGAGGAGAGGACCACAGGCAGGGGGATGAGGATGGCAGGTATCAGCAGGCCAGGATCTGGTTGTGAGAAAAGGCAGAAAAGAGCAGAAGGTAAAAATCAGGAGGCAAGAGGGTCTCCAGTGAGAGCTGGGGTCTGTTGCCCCAGACCACCCCTCAGGAGGGCCCCATCTGTTTGCCAAGGATCTCTTAGATGTGGCGATCAGTAACTCAGAAGTCATAGCTGGAAGCTTCCAGGGCCTGACAGACTCCAGCTGAGTACAGTGGACCCTTGGACAATGTGGGGATGAGGGACACTGATCCCCACACACAGTCAAAAATCTGTGCATAACTTTGGAGTCCTCAAAAACATAACTAATAGCTTACTTTTGACCAGAAGCCTTACTGACAACATAAACAGTCAAATAACACATACATTGTGTGTTATGTATGTTTTATATACTCTATCCTTATAATTAAGCAAGAAAAATATGTTATTAGGAAAATCATAAGGAAGAAAAATATATTTACTGTTCATTAAATGTAAGTGGATCATCCCAAAGGTCTTCATCCTCGTTGTCTTCACATTAAGGAGACTGAGGAGGAGGAGGAAAAGGAAGGGTTGGTCTTGCTATCTCAGGGGTAGCAGGTGCAGAAGAATACCTGTGTATAATTGGACCCATGCAGTTCAAAGTCGTTGGTCAAGGGTCAAGTGTATGTTAAAGACCAGGTCCTTGTCCATAAGCTTCCTCAACTCCCCACACGGCTTTTCATCTGCCATCTGGGCTAGATCTGGGGAAACTCCCAGACAGGGGTAGGTGCTGCTAGTTGCCTGCCCTTGGGTGGGAATGTAAGGCCTGGTAGGCCAGGTCTGCCATTGAGCCTCTCTGTAGCAGCCCCTCTTCTCCAGACAGGCTTAGAGTGGTGGGTGGGGCCTCTGCAGAAGTTTGAGTTTGGCACCAGCCTGGAACCATTACCTGGACAATGGGGCTGGATTTCACCCTGACTCTGTGTTTCCCATCATATTCCACTGGGTGCAGATTTCAGTTTCACTCTCAGAGGGTCTCTTAGCTGTGGCTTTGCAGGCCCTTCCTTATCGTGTCCCAAAGATCCCCTTCCTTCAAAGGCTGTGTACTCTTTTCCTCTGGGCAGATCTGGGAGGATCTAAGGATGAATTTCTGCCTCACGTTGCTCAAGGTCTCTGGGCGCATCAGGTAGCACTGGGAACTCTGTCTTCTCTTTTTTTGCTTCCCTCTTCCCTGACAGTCTGCAGGCAAGCTCTGTATTCCTGCCTCTTACAGCCCTGAGCTCCCTGAGACATGTGGACACCTGCCCTGGCACTGACAGGCCTGAGCAGAGGGAGGACTGCCCAGGCACAGGGGCCATGGTGCCCTCTCAGATTTATCCTTTACCCAGAGCCTGGGGCAGAGGGTGGGAGGGAGGCAGACTCTCCTGCCATACACCCTCCCCAGCTACTCTCCAACAAAGCAGAGACCAGAGGTTGCAGCCTCAGGAGTTTTCTCCACCAAAAAGTCCACCTCCCAATTTATCAGCAGGCCTTCTAGGCACATGCAGGTCTCCAGGCAGTGGGGAGGATGTCTGTAGAAACTTTAAAGCTCGGGGAGAGGAGAAAAGACCTATCTTGATCATACCTGGCCCAGCCCTCCCCTGCTTTCCCAACTCAGATAGCCTAGGGCGAAGCGCAGAGCATCTCTTGACCACCTTCCTTCCTCAAGCCAAGCAAAAGGGCAGAGGCCCAGGCCAACTACCCTACTCCTACTCTACTATGTTCTCTAAATCAAATAGCAGGTTGCAGGAAAAATAGCAGGTTGGAGGGCATCGAGAAGAAGCATTATTGCTTTCACTGAGCAGGTCCCAGGAAGACAGGAACTCAGCTGGACAGGGCAGCCTTCTGCTGTCCTATCCTGCCAGGAAAACAGGGCTGCTGCCTTTGCAAAATGGGAGACTCAGGTTCTTTTTTTTTTTTTTTTTTTTGAGACGGAGTTTCGCTCTTGTTACCCAGGCTGGAGTGCAATGGCGCGATCTCGGCTCACCGCAACCTCCGCCTCCTGGGTTCAAGCAATTCTCCTGCCTCAGACTCAGGTTCTTATACAGAATCATGGCATGTGACATAGGCAGAAGCCACCTGTCTCTCACCTGCTTACTCACTTCCTGTTCCCTTCTTTTCTTCTCATTCCTTTCTCCCTCCTCATTCATTCACTTACTCATTCATCCATTCAGTAACTCCTCCCTGTGTGCTCCTCTGGTTGATCTCTGGAGTTCCCACTGCGAAGATAACCACAGCCACAGGCTGCCCAGGGCAGAGCAGCATGCTAAGTGCTAAAGTAAAAGTGTGCAAGGAGGGGCACCCACATTGTCCTGGACGGGGACCAGGGGCTGGAGGGCTGGGCAGGTCTTTCTAGAGGAAGCAATACCTGAGCTGGATTGTGAGGGAGGAGAGTTAGTGAGATGAAGAAGGGTACAAAGGGGGCCACATGTGCAATGACATGGGGCATCAAGCAGAGTAGCCTGTTGGGAAGTGACACATCGTTTGAAACACCCTGTGCTTATCTATTAAGTGAAGATGCTCGGACATTGGGTCAGTGGTTTCAAGCGAAGTGTTCATGCAGAAGCCCAATGTATTAAAAAGATGAGAGTGGTGCTCTGGTAGGACCAGGTTGCTTGAGGGTCCCCTATTATCATTCCCTCTACCCCCTGACCATAGTTTGGAAATTGCTGCCCAACCATCAGAGAGTTTGGGGCAGAGGAGTAACATGGTCGTATTTGTCTCTTGGATAGATCCTCTGGCTGCAGCATGAGCATTTTTGAAGCCTGAGCTAGGGCAGGGGCAGTGGAGACGGAAATGAGAAGACAGGGTTGAGAGCTGGTGGGATAGTAAAATCAACAGAAAGAAATAATTGATTAGATATGGAGAAAGGGAAGAATTGATGCTGCCTGGGTTTGAGGTGCTTAGTAGGCCATCCATAGAAGTGAGAAATGGCAGAAGAAAAACAGGTTTGGCCAGAAATTAATACAAGAAACCCAAGGGACACCCAGAGGGAGGCGTCCTCCAGGCAGTCTGTATAAGCCTGGAGCTTGAAGGAGAGCCAGACTGCTGAATGAGATGTCAGAGACATCAGAGTCTAAGTCCCACGTAACGGGACTGTGTCAGAGATATTTGGGGGAGGCCAGAGAGGTTGTGTTAGATCTCAAATGCCAGGATGAGGCAGAAGGAGTTTGTTCTGTTGGCAGTGGTGAGCCACGGAAGGTTTGGGAGCCAAGGAGAGGACTGTCTGTTCTAAGAAGACTGGGCTCCTGTCCCACAGCACAGGCTTCTTCTCCAGGGAGCCTGCCTGAATAGCCAGCTCTGTGCAAGCCCTACAGTGAAGCTTCAACCAGCAACAGTGTGTGTGTGTGTGTGTGTGTGTGTGTGTGTGTGTGTGTGTGTGTGTGTGTGTATGTGTGTGTGTCTGTGCCTGCGCGCGCATGCGGATGCACACGCTGGTGCAGTTCTGGGGAAGGAGGCAGGAAGGATGTATGAGCAAGTGACTAGGGTCAAGTAGGTCTGCCCTAATCAAATAAGGCAGAAGAGAATAAATCAGTTAAGCAGGCTCCAGCTCCTCCCTACCACCTGGTCCCTGGGAATTCATTCATTCTCTTAACCTCACTTACCATCCTCCCTCTTTTGCTTTATTCCTACTGGCCGACCTCCACCCCAGGAGCAGGTTTGTGACTTGCACACACACACATACACAGTCACTTGCAAATACACCCCCCCCCCCCCCGCACTGGGCATCAGGCTGCTAAGTGGGGTGTGAAATACAATTTCCATGCAGTGCTGGCGTCTGCTCATTAAACACTTCCCTTTGCAGCTCCCTAGTGCCTCTTACAGCCTGGCCTTTGACACCCCCTGTCCCCTCCCCCCTTTGAAAGGACCACCTTTACACAGAAGGGGAAGTGGTCTCAATATTAGGGCTGGCTCTGACTTATGCTTCACAGGCTCTGTGGTGCTCTCTAGTCCAGTGAAAGTGCAAAACAGCCAGCTGCCTGGACAGGCCAAGACAGGACTCAGCCCACCTCTTGTAGCTCCAATCCATCAGGCCTCTGGCTGGCTGGGGAGAAACAACCCATTCTCCACTTCAGTCCCCAACAACCCTGGTGACAGCTGCAGTTATAGGCAACAGGCAATGGCACTGGGTTCTTGGCCTCTCTCACTGGTCCTCTGCCTGTGACAGGGGGAGGGGACAGGACGGTGGTCCCAGCATGGGCAGTCTGGAGGGAGCTAGAGAATGGAAAACTCTGGGCACCCAGCCCCACCCCAGCTCTCCGGGACATGGCTTGGCCAGGCCTCCACATCTGGCATAAGAAACTTGAGTCTCAAGCGTGTCATCTTCATAAGACAACAGCTCTGTCTCCAAAACACTTTCCCATATGTTTGCTTCCAGCCCTGAGAAGATGGGTGGGGCAGGATAATTAACCCCGATTTGCAGATGAAGAAACACAGCTGAAATCTGGGACTGGGAGCAAGGTTCTGAGAGCAGGAGTTAGTAGCAAAGGAAAGGTGGGAACAGAGGAGACACTTCCTAGAGAAAGGCCAAGCCTGGAAGAGGTGGGCAGGAGACTCAGGGCCTGCTCCTCTCCAGCCCCCACAAGCAAGCAGGGAAAGGCCCCTGCAGAACCTTGGCACCTAGATTCCTAGGATAATGGTATTAATGAGGACATTAGTTATCATGTATTGAACAATTAATATGTGCAATGTTCTGACATAAGGCTTCACATATATTATTTATTTCTCATGACAAACCTATGCTATTATGACTCCAGTTTTATAAACAGGAAACTGGTTGATGGGCCCTGTTCTTTCCAGGTCATGTTTATTTATGTAAGGTGGTTGAACCCGTAGCCACTTCCTTCTCCCGGCAATGGGGCTCCTGGAACCCAACCCAGGGAGGGATTGGGTACCTCCACTGCCAACCCAGTAAATTAAGGCAATGCTTTGACTGGCGCTATTCCCCCAGGATGGTCAAGGAGAAAGGAATGAGAGACAGAGATGGATGGAAGGAGGGAGAGAGGACCAGTCATGGGATTCTGGGAAATGGGCTCCCAGAACTTGCTTCTGAGCCTCAGATGGGTGCTTGGGGAGCCCTGCTCTGCCCACAGACCTAACTCAACACCCTAGCAGGGTCCCAGAGCTCATGTTTTGGGATGTTTCAGGTCAAGTGGCAGAAGGATGACATGGACCAAAACCTTAACTTCTTCTCTGTGTCATCTGACGGCAGGATTGTGTCTTGGACTCTCGTGAAGGTGCCTGTTTCCCAGAGAGGGTCATACGGGGGTGAGTGGGGAGGCGGGGAGCTAAATGGCAAAGGGCAGCTCCCAGCCCTGCTGATCCAGCCCAACCCACGTGCCCTCCCCCAACATCCCTCTGTGACTACAGAGCGAGCTGGTCCACATAGATGTCATCAAGCTGAAGGTGGAAGGCAGCGCCACGGAAGTTCCTGAGGGGTTGCAGCTGCACACAGTGGGTAGGAGCCCCAGCCCCCTCACCTTCAGGCCTGGCCCAGTGAGGGTCAGTGACAGTGGTCCTTCCCCTGACTGAGCATTCTGTCCAAAACCTGTGCCAGAGCCCAACAGGACATAACAGGAAGGCCTGGCCCTGTCTGCTGAGCCCTTGGCTGTGTGTAGACCCTCCCTGTTTATACAGCTCCCATCCCTGTATTTGCAGACCTGTTTATGCAGATCAGGTGCCATTATGCAGATCCAGCCCTGTTTATGCAGATCAGGCCCCTGTTTACCCAGATCCTGTCCCTGTTTACTCAATTCCTACCCTGTTTATGCAGACTATATCCCTGTTGGCACAGACCATGTCCCTGTTTGCAGACCCTGTCCCTGTTTACGCTGACCCTGACCCTGACCCTGTTTAACTCAATCCCTTCCTTGTTTACCCAGGCCCCCATTCCTGTCTGCAGAACCCCTGGCCATTTGCAGAATCCTAACTGCCTGGGACAAGCAGGCCAGAGGGCTGGTTTCTGTTTGCCTGGCCTGGTCCCAGCTCTTACAGGGGCCCATGTTCAGTCTGTCCTGCCCTGAGTCCTGCACTGAGAGTGCCTGGGCTGAACTCCTCTGCTGAAGAGAGGAGGCGCTGGGAGCCTCCCTCTCAGAACTGGGCTAAGCCTGCTCCTCCCTCTTCTCCCAAGGTTGTGGCACTGCCTTTGACTTCCACAAAGAAATTGACTACCTGTTCCTAGTGGGCACAGAGGAGGGAAAAATCTACAAGGTGAGGCCGCCCTGTGCCAGATCCTTAGAGGGCCACTTAGACCTGAGCAGCTGGGGAGCTTAGAGTTCTCAACAGATCCTATTTTGATGGATTTAAGTTCCCATCAGTTCTAGAAGGCCTCTTGAGGGAAGAGAATGTATTTCTTGACCTGCTTGGGTGGCGGGAATAAGGGTTAATGCAGGAAAGGGGATGGAGAATCTAGAGGGTGGCTTTAGCCCAGCCCAGCATCTTTTCCTCCAGGTCCTCCCTCCCTTCCTGGGAGTTGAGGTAGAAGTGGGAACTCTAGTTGGGGGAGTTAGAACATTTTGGGAAAACTTCCTGGAGGAGGTTTGTACTTGAGTTGAGCTTTGAAGGCCAGAATTATCTCTGAATACTGGCTACATCCCAGCCAACAGGATGGAACCTCATGGTCAGTTTCTACAAGGTCTCAGTGGTAGTAGGTGAACATCCTTCTGAACCTCCATCTATCCAGAAATAGCTCTGCTGCAAGCTTTTCTTAGGCTCAGAGACTCAGAATGTTAATTACAGGCAGCCTCTCGGGAGCCCCTGAGGCCCAGCCAGAGCTGGTCTGAATGCAAAAGAAGTCCCCACCCCCTCTTCACCCCTCCCACTGGCAGCCCAAGAGAGGCAGGAGTAATGAGGGAGGGTGGGAGAGAGGGGCATGATGGTCAGGGCAAGAAATGGAATAGGAAATCTGGAGATCCAAGTTGGCTCTGGCTCTGCACCTGCTCTTGCCTGGACAAGGTGGGATGTTTATCACTGTTGCAAGGATGATGTCTGGGCTGCAGGTGGACCCAGGGCTCTGTCTGTCTGTTCATAGGCCCTGGCCTAGAAGATGGCCAGACCACACCTCCCCCAGGGCCTGATACACGCTTTGCCCTCTCTTTTTTTTTTTTTTTTTTTTTTTTGAGACAGAGTCTTACTCTGTTGCCAGGCTGGAGTGCAATGGCACAATCTTGGCTCACTGCAACCTCTGCCTCCCCAGTTCAAGCAATTCTTGCCTCAGCCTCCTGAGTAGCTGGGACTACAGGTGCACGCCACCATGCCCAGCTAATTTTTTTTTTTGTATTTTTAGTAGAGATGGGGTTTTACCATGTTGGCCAGGATGGTCTTGATCTCTTGACCTCGTGATCCGCCCACCTCGGCCTCCCAAAGTGGCTTTGCCCTCTCTTAAGGAGAGAAGGCCTTTTCTGCCTGGCCTGGAATCCTGGCCAGGTGGTCCCAACATGGGCGGTCTGGAGGGAGCTAGAGAATGGAAAACTCTGGGTACCCAGCCCCACCCCAGCTCTCTGGGACATGGCTTGGCCAGCCTCCACATCTGGAGCACTGGGCAGACTACAGCCCTTTCCTTCATCCTGCAGGAAGTTTCCCCTGCCCATCCTGAATCCTCAGACCCTCAAGCCCTTCCTTTCCCCCTGGGTGTGCTGAGGGTGGGAGGAGCAGCCAGGAGCTTGGCCCCAGTTCAGCTGGGATGCAATGTGGGGTAAGGACAGGAGTGGAGGCTAAGGCTCAGATCCTCCAGGCCCCCAGAAGAGTGGTGGCTGCTGACCTTTCTATCACTTCTGACTCCTGTCCCCTCCCCTACTAGTGCTCTAAATCCTACTCCAGCCAATTCCTCGATACCTATGATGCCCACAACATGGCAGTGGACACTGTGTCCTGGAACCCATACCACACCAAGGTCTTCATGTCCTGCAGCTCCGACTGGACAGTGAAGATCTGGGACCATACCATCAAGTGAGGGCCCTGTTCCTGGCTCTGCCCTGGGCCCTCCCCTAGGCTGTGGTACTATGATCTCTCTGTGCCATGGGCTTTCCACCCTTCACCACTGCAGGACCCCGATGTTCATCTATGACCTGAACTCAGCTGTGGGCGATGTGGCCTGGGCACCATACTCTTCTACTGTGTTCGCAGCTGTCACCACAGATGGGAAGGTGAGTAGCATTGTCCTGACCTCCTCACTGAGTCCCTACTAGAGATCAGGTGCAGTATCTCAGGGCCTCCCTGATGGAGAGCCCATTCCATGCTGAGGTCAGGAAGGAGAAGGTGGGACACAAGGACTGTGTATTTTCAAGGGGCAAGCCATCCAGGGCCCAGCCAAAGGAGGACTCATTCATCCCATGAGGCCTCAAGGAGGGAATGGGGCTGTTGACCTTGGAGGAGAAAGTGCTCTGGGGAATGAGATGCCATAAAGCAGTTATTTCCTCTGCTCTGTGGTGGGGAGCTAGAGGCGGGCAGGGCCCAGCTCCATGTAAGGAGAAATGTATGAGCCAGAGTTGATCAGTGACTCAGTAGTGTCTATAAGGTAGTGAAGTCTCCATCCCTGGGAGTGTGCAAGCTGATTCTGAGGGGATGTCAGTGGGGTGGAGTGGGAGGGGGCTAGTCAACACTGAGAATTGGTGAGAGCTCAGAAATAAACATCTTGTGAGCACATTCTTGGATGCAAACGTGTTTTCCCTGTGGACTTTGATATAAACTGAGAAGCACTGGCTGCCCCGAGGAAAGAATGCAGTGATGAGGGCATCATCCTAAAGTCTGTCATTTATTCCGGGAACAGATGGCTACTCAGGGCCAGCGATGGTGCCCAGCTCCAGGCTGGACCCTGATGACTTAGATACCTGCTCTTGTGGAGCTTATGTTCTAATGAAGGGAAAGATACAAAAAGCAACAACAAAACTCCCAATATGAAGTGCTAAGCAGAGAATTATTAATAAAAGATTGTGATATGTAAACATAAATGTTCATGGCAGCATTACCCATAACAGTCAGAGTGACAACAACCCAGTGTCCATCAACTGCTGAATGGATAAATGAAATATAGTGTCTCCTTGTGGATTATTAGTCAGCAAGGACAAGGAATGAAGTACTGATCCCTGCTACCACACGGAGGAACCTTGACAACATGCTTAGTGTAAAAAGCCAGTCACAAAAGACCACATACTGTATAATTCCTTTTATAGAATACATCCAAAACAGGCAAATGTGTAGAGATGGAGTCAGTTTGTGTGGCCTAGGGCAGCGAAAATGTTGTAAAATCTGTTGTAGCAAACGTTGCATAGCTGTAAATATACTAAAACCAAGAATTTTATACTTTAAATGAGTGAATTATATCTCAATAAAGCTGTTTTATTAAAAAGAGAAAGAGGTTCACAGAGACCAGGCAATGAAAAAGAAAAAAAAAAAACAGAAAAAAAGAAAAGGACTGAGTGGTCTCTTGGATGCAGTGGTCAGGAAAGGCTTCTTTGAAGAGGTGACACTCACGCTGAGAGCTGACTGGCAAGGAGGCAGCCATGTAGAGATGGGGCAGGGGAGCAGGCCACCTTGAGGGAGCAGCTGGGGCAGACACCCTGAGGTGGGAACGAGCCTTGGGTTTAAGGAACAGGAAGGCAAGTGTGGCTGGAGTCTAGGAAGCAAGGGGCAAGAACATGAGGTGAGAGTGGGGAGGTGGGCTAGAGTGAGGGATCTGGGTTTTATTTATACTGCCAAGGGAGTCTGTGTGAGGATTTTAAGTGTTTTAAAGGTAAGCCTGCTGCTGTCTGGAGGATGGATTGTAGCAAGGCAAGAGTGGAAGTGGGGAGACCAGTTAAGAGGCTAGCACAGTTGTCCGGAGTTGACAGTGGTTTGGTCTTAGGGTGTGGTGAAGGTAACACCTAACATTGATTGACCACTCATATGTCAAGCACTGTCTTTGCACTTTATATATATTAACTGGTGTAAACCCTGGCTCTGCCACTTACTAGCAAGTTAGCCTCTAAGAGCCTCTAACTCCTCGGTTTTAAAATAAAGATAGAACCACCTTACAGAGTAGTTGTGAAGAGCATAATGAGGGGATGCAACCATGTGATGCACTTGCTCAGAATCTAGTACCTAGTAAGTGCTCAACAAACGGTAGCTGCTATTTTCTTTTCTTTTTTTTAAGACAGGATCTTACTCTGTCACCCAGGTTGGGGTAAAGTGGCTCCATCTTGGCTCACTATAACCTCCGTCTCCTAGGTTCAAGTGATTCTTCCACCTCAGCCTCCCTAGCAGCTGGGAATATAGGCGTGTGCCACCACGCCCAGCTAATTTTTTGTATTTTTGGTAGAGACAGGGTTTCACCATGTTGGCCAGCCTGGTCTTGAACTCCTGACCTCGAGTGATCCACTCACCTCAGCCTCCCAAAGTGCTGGGATTACAGACGTGAGCCACCACGCCCAGCCTGTAGCTGCTATTATTGTTAATTCTGCATAGATTTAAAAGTTCTCCTAAACTTTTTTATACTCACTCTTTCAACCATAGGAAAAACATAAACAGAGACACAAAATTCCCCCTCCCTCCACCTCCTGCTCCAGTATGCTAGCCATTAGCCTTCTGTAGTCTTTCCGCAGAAAGTCCAGGGGCTGATTCCTCTGAGGTGGGAGACAGGCCCCACTACCCCTGAGTATGCCGACACCAACCTCTCCACAGGCCCACGTGTTTGACTTGGCCATCAACAAGTATGAGGCCATCTGCAGCCAGCCTGTGGCAGCCAAAAAGAAGAACAAGATCACTCACGTGCAGTTCAATCCCATCCACCCCATCATCATTGTGGGCGATGACCGCGGGCACATCATCTGCCTCAAGCTCTCGCCGAATTTGCGTAAGATGCCAAAGGTACAGGCTCCAGGACTTTGGGCTGCTGCAAGAGATGAAGTCTCCAGGAAGGTGGGGATGACAGAAGCGGGGAGCCAGGGTGACCCCTCAGTTTCTAGCTTGGGAGAGCCAGGGTAAGGATGGTGTCATTGCCTGAATGAGGCTCACGGGAGAAGAAGCAGGTTTGTGAGAAAATAGCAGTTTCACATGCTGCATTTGAGTTACCTGTGAGACCCCAGGTGACTCTCCCAGGTGGAGACATCCAGTGAGCAGCTGGATCTGAAGCCTGCAGAGGCAAATGTGGGGGTATCATTGATTTCTTCCCAGTAGAAATGCTGTGGGTCACCCAGGCAGGGGGCTTGGGGCTGAGCCACTGCCTCATTGGCTGGGCTTTCATAGGGCTTCAGCTCCAGTGGTCCCTGAGCTGGGAGCTGTGGGTCTACATAGAGAGGAAGGAAATGAGCCATGAGGAGGGTAACTAGGGCAGCAGCTATGCAGTCCTCCTTCTCAGCTCTGGTTCCTGTTTCTAGGATCTCCAATGATCAGGAGACCCTGCCCAAAGCCCAGGGCCCCCAAATACAGGTCTGGAGCCCAGAGCGATGACCTTAAAGTCTAGACCTGAGTCCACATTCAGACTTAAGAACCCAGACTTTGCAGCCCAGGCCTTAGAATCCTAAGCCCAAGAACCCAGAGCCCAGTCCTGCCCATTTGTGTGCTAAGAGTAGAGATGGCTCTTTGCTTTCTGTCAGGTTCTGGGTCAGGATCAGGACTGGGCCAGCTTGCCCTGATGACCGTCCTTCCTGACAATTTGAGGCATTTACTGCAGTTTGAGGCAGTGGCAGGGGCCTGTGTCTTTCAACTACTGACTTCCCAGAACTGTGCTCCTACCAAGGAAGGGACTGCTGCACCATCCCTCTGGTGCTGGCTTGGTCTATTCCCCACGATGGCCAGGGGGCAAGTCCTGGGAGTGTGGCTTGGCCTGTAATTGTAGCCAGCTGGGGGAGGGGGTGGACTTGGCTATAAATACTCAAAAGGCTGCTAAGCGCCTGCAGCTGTGGCCCAGAGGCTGCAGTGGGCTTGAAGGGAGGGAGGGAGTCTGGCATGGTCTGAATCTCTTTGCTGAGCCCAGCTAGTTGGCCTCAAGGAGCAGGAAGGAGGCAGCACAATTTGTGGAACAGATAAAATCTGTTCCTAATTTTCTGAGGAGAGAGACCCAGGTTGAAGTTGGCAGAGTTGGACAGCCCTCTAGGAGGGATGGTGGTCATTCTTTGGGGGAGTGTTACGGCCATGACACCATGAGGGTGGTAGACATGAGTGAGAGCCTGCCCTGCCCACTCTGATCCAGGGAGGTAAGGATCTCCCACAGTTTGAGTTCCCTTCAGAGAAGGGTCAGTCATGGCTGGGAGAGCCAAGCTCTGCATCTTTGGGGACCTACGTCTCTGAGGACCTGAGCAGGGACAGCTGGGGGCTGTTGGGTGCTTGAGTGGATTAAAGGCTCCTGCGAAATTGCCATCTGACCCAATCAGCCAAGTGATTCATGCAAAATGAAATCCTCTGGGCATTCCTACTGCCCTTCCTGTGTGAGCTGCAGGCTCCCTGCCCTTTCGAAAGGGCTTCCCCACTGAGGCCTGGACTTCCCTGCCCAGGGAGCTCCCATGATGGGTGTCAAGAGCCCAACGTGTCAAAGGCCAAGGACATCTATCTATACTACAGGATAGATGGGAAACGGAAGCTCGGAAGGGCAAAGGACTTGCCCAAAGTCATATATAGAGTTAATGACAAAGCTGGAACTAAAACCAGGTCCCCTAACTCCCAGGGGATGGGTTGAAGCCAAGAAGAGAATCCAAGCTTAATTCAGGAAGGAGAGTGGGGAGAGAGAGAGAAAGAGCTTTTTGTCCTCTGCCTGGAGAGAGTAGAGGTGAGCTGCGTAGTGGCAAAAAGGCACTGGGCTGCAAAGGGATAGGGAGAAGATTTGGGAGCAGGTAAGGGATCACACCAGGGGGAAATCTGAGCTCCACATGGTGTCAGCAGCCAGAAAGGAGCTAGGGAGGGGCCTACTGGCCCTGCACTCACCCCCACATCCCCTTTACAACCCTGGCCAGACCAAGGCAAGGCTGGGGTAGGTGTCAGTGAGCAGTGGGCACAGGTGGCTAAGAGGATGGGGACCAAGGAGCAGAGAGAAGGCAGGAAATGGGGAAATGACAGCTGCCCAGCCTACCACAGCATAGCCCTCAGCCCACTGCCTGGACAGTAGTGAGGGTGGGACTGGTGCTGGTTTGCCAAGGAGTTCACTAGATCTGTGGGTGACACACACTCCAGTGTCCGACTTACAATGGAAGGATTAGAGTGCTTTGCAGGTGGGGTGAGGGGTCATAAACTCAGGATCTGGTCTTCCGAGGGACAGCCTCAGCCAACGACACCTGGAATCATATGGACTATTCCCTCTGCCCTTATGAGTCTCTTGACACCCTCCCCAACCCTGGGTATGTCTGACACAGCAGGCCTGGCCCCAAATGGCACCCACTGCCAACCTGACCTGAAGGCATCATGTGAGAGGACTAGGTAGGGGCCCCTGAGGCTCTGTCCACGGCGCCTCCCTCCCCAAACACATACCCATTAGCTCCTGGATAGGACTCAGCCAGGGACCTTGCCATGGTAAAGATGGTGGCAGCAGTCAGCCCCCTGCCTTCAAAGAGCTGGATATCCCTGGCCTGGAAGGCTGTTGCCCTGAGGGTCAGGGGATGGATGCCTTCTCCCACTCCTGCCAGCGTTAAGACCCCATGTCCATCTGAGGTTCCTTTTTGCAAGCTGTCAGCTGAGCCCCTTTGCCACCTAACCTGAGTTGGGGAGAGGGAAGGCAGGGATCCAGAATTTACTGGGCAGGGGAGGGGTAGGGCACAGGTGGACAAGCTGGGCAGAGGAGGTAGTGCTGGGACCCAGAGAGAGGTAGCCCACCTGTCACCATTCCTCCCCCATGTATGCTTTCCCTCTCCCCAGGAAAAGAAGGGGCAGGAGGTGCAGAAGGGTCCAGCTGTGGAGATTGCAAAGCTGGACAAACTGCTGAACCTGGTGAGGGAAGTGAAAACCAAGACCTGAGGGCCCAGCCTCAGTCTCATCGCTTGAATCCAGTACTCATGGTGCTTTACCCTGGTACCCAGCCCAGCCTTAGCACCCAGCATGTGACCCCACCCCAATCAGGTCCCAGCATCTGCCCTTCTTATTCTGCTCCTTAAGGTCCTAGCACCTCACCCCAGGACTTGGCCTTCAACTATTACCCCTCTAACTTTGCACAAATAAACCTGTCTGGAAACCCACCCCACACCTTTAATTTTGCTACCACAGGGCCCTCAGGAAGAGAAGAAAATCTCAGGGTAGAGCCATAGTTCCATTTATTATCCAGCAAACAGTGAGAGGACCAGGGGAGGGGCCTTGCCTGGACACCCTCCTATTATTGCCATGGGTTCCAGTTTGCTTCCCCAACCTAGAGGGCCTAGAGGTGCTTAGCCTAGGGAAAGAGTGAACCCGGCTTCTGGCCCTTGGCCCTTGGGATGGAGCATAGTCCAGATGGCCCTGGCCCTAGCACCAACTCATAAGCCCCCACCCCAGGCCCGTCTCCTTAGGTCCACTGAGCTCCTCTTGGGGCCAGGCTGGCTAGACTCTAGACTGCTGGGTCCAGCTCCAAGCAGGCAGACTCTGAGTTCTGGACCCCCAGCCGGCTGAACTCTGGGATCCTAATTCCAGGCTCTGGGTGAGGTGGACTTAGGTCCGGGGCTCCAGGTTAGGCCAGGGGCCTTCAGGGCTGCAGCAGGTAGCTGCCTTCATGGCTGGGCTTCTGGGGTGGTGGTGCCTTCTCAGGACAGGGGCCAGGGCTGGAGTTGGGACTGGATTCAGAGAGAGAGTCAACGTCGGCAGAGCGAGAATGGCAGGCCCAGCAGAGGATGACCCAGAGCAGCAGCAGCAAGAGGCCTACAAGCCCGTTGCATACGATGGCGATGAGGGCCCCCTGGGAGATGGCTGCCCCCATGACGGGCACCCTCAGACCAACACAGACAGTGGAGCTGCCTGGATGGTGAGGCCCATGCCGAGGCAGGACTCTGGTATGGCTGGCCTTCCAAGGAGGCTGTGCTGTCTGCACGCTCAGTGATTTCTGGGAAGTGGAGATGTCTACCTGCAGTCCTGAGCCTGTTGGGGGTACAGAGAAAAGGAGAGTGTGGTGAGGAGAAAGGGTGGGGTGAGGCCTAGGAGGAGAAGGGTAGGGAAGAGAGCCTTCCTCCCACATTTCTGGCCTCCCTGGTGAAAGACCTTGGGTCCCCAAAGGCTCAAATACCCCACAGAGCCAGCACCCCACCCGAAGGCCTGGTTCTGGGCACCTGAATGAGTGTGTAGCCAGCGTGGGGAAGCTGGAGTAGGCAGCTGTCATCTCATTCTCCTTAGACCTGGTGGGCATGCCCTGGCCCTGCCCACCAAGCTTGCAGCCCTCAAAAGCCCTCTGTTGGTAGGTGGGACCTAGGCAGCCCCCGGCCCAACAGGATGGGGGCTGTGAGCAGCTCCCGTGTGGCCTGGGCACCTGCTCTCCCCAGGACTCCAGCCAGCCCCACCAGGAGACCTCCAGAGGCGCCAGCTCGCACAGAGGGAACTTTGTGAGGCCCTGGCAGGCATGTGCAGGCTCTGTGCATCCAGGGCTGTGTGTCTCCACGAGGGGCTGCCTCTCTGGGTCAGGTGTGTGTGTCTGGCGTCTCCCTGTCCCTCCGCTGGATGTGTGCCTGTGCCTCTGCACACCTACCTCTGTGTGTGTGTGGCTGTCTCGCCGTGTGTCCCCATCTCTGAGTGTGTCTCCTGCATGTCTCGTTTCTCTCCCAGTGTGTCTCTGTCTCTCTCTTCCAGGCTGTGTCCCCCTGTGTTCCCATGGACGTGTCCCTCTCCCCTTCTCCGTGGGGTCTTTTCAGGGGTTCCTGTGTCTCTTTGTGTCCGTCTCTCTCCGCGGCTGTGTGTCTCTGTCTCTTTATCTCCATCTTCGGGTCGCAGGTTGTTGGCCCCCGTGCCCGTGGCCGGAGGCCCTCCTTACCTGAGTTGAGCCTGGTGCGCGCCCGCGGGAGGGTCCGGGGCAGCGGGATGCTCGGCGCCGACTAAGGCTCGGGAGCCTGCGGGCGGGGGGCGGCGGGAGGCGGGAGGCTAGCAGAGGCGACGTCCGCTCCCCTGGCCCTCCCTCTCTGCCGCGCAGCCTCCGCCGGCCGCTCCCGCCGCGGGGCGACCGGGGCGGCCTCTGCCGCGGGCAGTCTGCGGCGAGCGGGCACCTCCTCCCCTTGGGGCCGCACCTCCTCCGCGGCCGCGGCTGCTCGCTCGCTCGGCAGCGCTCGTGCGGCGGCGGCGGGAGCTGCGCGGGGTTCGGCTGGGCTCGGCTGCGTTCGGCTGGGCTCGGCTGCGTTCGGCTGGGCTCGGCTGCGTTCGGCTGGGCTCGGCCGGGCTCGGTCGCCAGCAAGAACAGCGAAGAGCCCCGCCTCTTGGGGGGCCGGCGGCCTGCGGCCCGAGGGCGGAGCCATCCTCGCGCCGCTGCCGCCACTCAATTGGCGGGCCGAGCCCTGGTTCTCGCACCATTGGTGGTGTGCTGGGGTGGCGACCGGCCCGCCTCTCGTGCCGGCGCGGGGCGGGAGTGGGGCTGAAGGAGTAGCTGGGCCAGGGTGTTTCCCGGGAGAGGGGATGGGCTGGGGAGGGGGCGAGGCCTACCCTTACGTAGGGATTTCTTGCGCCGTCTACACCTGGAACGGTTGTACACCCCACATCCAAGAAAGGCCAAGGCTTCTGTATTTCCACATCTGAGGAAACCACCCCTCTGTATCTGGGAGAGGTCTCTAAGCCTGTCTTCCAGAAGAAGGCCCCGCGTCCCCACACCTGGCAGAAGACTGAACCTCCTCAGTTAGGGAACCGCCTATGGTGCAGTCCCGCACTTGCCTCTGCCACCTGGGTGTGGACTCTGCATTCCCACTTTAGAGGGCCGCATGTTCCCTGGCCCTACGAGGTGTGAAAGTCTCTGGCAACGCAGGCTCTTTGGACACATTTACTGTGTTCCCACCCAGTGTTGGTCGCAGGCTTGCTGCCAGGCTGCTGGGGAGCCTGGGACAGAAATGGAGTGACCTGAGCGATGGTTCTGCCCTGGCTGGAATAGGTGCAGGCAATGTGGAAGTCCTACCTCGCCATCCTAAAAGCTCCCCTAAGAAGAAGATAGCTTGGACAGGAGCAGTGAGGTAGACCTCTTCCTCCCCAACGCTTACAGACCAGTGATTGTCATCTATTCTGATCCCGGCCTTCTTCTCATCCCGCTCTACATGCTCTCCTTGGAGAATCACATCCTTGAAGTTATCATGAAGACTCCCAGTGCTCCCAACTCTAGCCTTAACTTCTCTCTGGAATCCTAGACTCATATAACTAAGTGCCTACTGGAATTGGGGCGGTATTGATTCCTGGTTCACTTACTAACTTTGTGATCTTCAGCAAGTTATTTAATCTCTCTTAGCCTCAGTTTCCTCATCTGTAAAATGGTGGTAATAATGGCTACCTCTCAGGGTTGTTATTCACTAATTTATACCAGATCAACCACATCTCGGTAAATGCCAGCCGACACAGCCCCAAGGACCTTGTGACTAAGAGGCCCCTTCCCCCAAGGCCATGAAATTCACATAAGACCCCTAAAAATCCAGATGCTATCTTGAAAGGAAGAAAGGGAAGACTGAGTCATCCGAAGCTACCACAGTACTTAGAGACTGTCTAAAATAAATTATTGGATCCTATAGAGTTTACCAGAGTGGATTACTTTTAGCTCCCCCCACCCACTGCCCGTTACCCAGCACAGTGAGGGCATTGTGAGAAATATTAGACTAGTTATAGGAAATGGAGGAGACTTAAATCATTGCACATCTGAGTGTAATGTGAGCAAATTTTGTGACCCGGCTGCAGGAGTTCAGATTTTATCCTGAAAGTAGTGGGGATCCACTGAAGAATTTTGAGCAGAAGAGTAATATGATCATATCCAGAAATTAGTAGGATGATTTGGGCTATGGTGTGGGATGGGGGCTTGAAGGCATTTAAGAGTGAAGGCAAGGATTAATGATGAGGGACTGAACTAATGGAGTGGAAAAGGAGTGGAGAAAAAAAGAGAGCATTGAGGATATTTGGGAGCTACTGTTGGTGGGACTTAGAGGTCTAGAGGTTAGGGGAGGTAAGCAGGAAGGAAAAGTCTGGGGTAACTTCCAGGTTAGTGACCAGGGATACTGTGATGCCATTTACTGAACAGGCCTCAGGTTTAGGAGAGAGGTCCAGGCTAAAGATAGTATTTTGTGAGTTATCAGCAAAAGAGTGATAGTTAAATGAGAAAAATAGATGAGCTCACCCAGGAAGAGTGAGAACTAGTTTAAGCAAAAAAATAAATGTATAATCAGATACTGGAACCTAAAGGCAAGGATGACTCAGGAACAATTGAAACTGAGAGATCAAAAGCTACCCAGAAGAGTTCTCTCTCTACCTCTCATCTCTGTTAATTTCTGCCTGTCTCCATTTCCTTCCCTGGCCCTTGCCCCTGTCCTCCCCATCCCCAGACTGACTTACAGTATTCTCCTAGTTTACATGATAAAAAGTGGGACCTCTTTTTATCATGTATAAGACAATTCTAAAGTTTTGAAGTTTACTGTGTAGGCAACCAAAGAGACTGGCTGCTGCTGCCAGCTCCTCCTCGTTCTCCTCCTCCTTTTTTTTTTTTTTTTTTTTTTGGTTTGCAAAATTTTCAGGAAATATTTTCATTCAACTTAGATGCTCATCTTTGGACTAATCAATCGTGGTCAAGGGATGAAGGGCAAATTGATTAACATGATAACTGTATGGGCAGTAGGGATGTGGAGGTGGTGGTTTCCAGGGGAAGGAGCACCGTAAAGAAGCAAAATGGCAGCTGTCCATACAGTCTACTTTTTGTTTGCCCAACACATACACATCATTTCCTATTATATGATTCCAAAAAGGCCCTCACCTACATAATCCATCCCACGATACAAATGCCAATAAACTCGCCTCCTTTCCAATGGAGAACAACTCAGTGACACATCCAGCTGCTGCTTCTGAAGATCATAGCATAGGACCACCATTCTTCAGATACAGGTTCTCTGGGTAATGTCCCTTCATGATCTAGTGAGGTCTCCATGAGGTATGAAGTGTGGCTTCTAATAATCCCAGTACATTTTAACTGCCTTTGAACTATCTTTAAACTACTCCCCCTAAGAAAAAGTCCTGATATGTAGAGATAGAAGAAATAGAGAATAAAGTGGAGTGAAAAGGAAGCACTGTGGATTGGTCACTAACCCAGAACATCATCTACTGTAGATTTTTTTGGCCATTAATGATAATGAAATGATGAGACTAGCAAGTCTCATGGCATCTGTTTGTTGACTTGCTTCTTTGGCTGTGGAGTTCCTTGGTCAGCCAATTTGGCTGCCTTAGTTTTTGGCCACAAGGTAGGGATCCCTTATCCAGTGTTTTGAGAGGGCCATTATGGAGGATTTCTCTGTGGGGCACTGTACTGATTAGCACTACACCTTCTGGTGATGTTTTACAGATTATCTGGGATTGAACAATCACAGAGCTCTATATTTAGGAGAATTGGATAAGGGCTTTTCCCCCAACAGATTATGCAATTATTTTAAAACTATAATCAGCTGCCTATCAATTTCATTTGGAGAAATTCTGTTTGCTAATAATATGTTTGATTGGTTCTTTTTTTTTTTTTTTTTTGAGACGGAGTTTCGCTCTTGTTACCCAGGCTGGAGTGCAATGGCGCGATCTCGGCTCACCGCAACCTCCGCCTCCTGGGTTCAAGCAATTCTCTTGCCTCAGCCTCCCACGTAGCTGGGACTACAGGCACGTGCCACCATGCCCGGCTAATTTTTGTATTTTTAGTAGAGACGGGGTTTCACCATGTTGACCAGGATGGTCTCGATCTCTTGACCTTGTGATCCGCCCGCCTCGGCCTCCCAAAGTGCTGGGATTACAGGCTTGAGCCACCGCGCCCGGCCTGATTGGTTCTAAGGTGCATTTTTTTCCCCAGCTTAACTATGTAATCAGAATGTGTCTTACAATTAACAATGTAATAGTTTTTTTAGCCTCTTTATATATATATATATATATATATATATATATATATATATATATATATTTTTTTTTTTTTTTTTGAGAAAGAGTCTCGCTCTGTTGCCCAGGCTGGAGTGCAGTGACACGATCTCAGCTCACCACAACCTCTGCCTCCCGGGTTCAAGTGATTCTCCTGCTTCAGCCTCCCGAGTGGCTGGGACTATGGGCACACACCACCATGCCCAGCTAATTTTTGTATTTTTTAGTAGAGACGGGGTTTCACCATGCTGGCCAGGCTGGCCAGGCTGGTTTCGAACTCCTGACCTCGTGATCCACCTGCCTCAGCCTCCAAAGTGCTTGGATTACAGGTGTGAGTGCCCAGCCCTCTTTTATCTTAGTCATTTATAAAATAACTTGCTTCTTATAATCAATGGAATCTGAGATTATTAAATATAGTAATTTTATCAGTCAGAGTTCTTTTTCACACATAATAGAATCCATTCTGGATAAAGCATAAAAAGGATTTGTTAGAAGAGATTATTTAGCTCAAAACCGTTAGTAGGGCTGGGGAAATAGACTTGAGGCTAAGATCCTAGGAACAATACCCAAATCATACCACACACCTGATGGAGAAACCACAGCTGTTGCCACTCCGAGTACTATGTACCAAGAGTTCAATTTGACTGCCAGTTTTACAAGCCCTATGACCCTTCTGTGATAGAAACTCAAGATTGCAACCATTGGGAAACCACTGCTGTTGCCGCTACCACCCCCAAAAGCTGGACATTTGTGTTACTATCAGCAATGGCAGAAATCAAAGCCCCGTGTCTAACCTGCTTCCTACCTATATCGATCAGAATTAGCTAGGTAACACAGTAATTACAAACAACCTTCAAATCTTACTGACTTAAAACAAGAAAAAGGTATTTCTTCTTCATGCCATAGTTCCAGCATGCAGGGGGTGGGAGGTGGGGTGTAGAAGTCTTGCTCACTGTGGCCACTCAAGGATCCAGGCTATTTGAGGGTCCACCATCCTATGATGAAGCTGCCTTCTTGACCTTCTTGACATGAGCTTTCAGGGTTTGCCGTGGCAGGAGAAAACAGTGAGGACAAGCATACACTGGCTTTTGCTCACATTGCGTTGATCAAAAGAAATCTCACAGCCATACCTGACATCAAGGGACAGGGGAAGTACAGTCTTCCTAGTACTCAAAAGGAGAGGGGACCAAGAAATGTTGGTGAACTTCAGTGTTTCCCTCACTCATATTGCTGACTTCCAAATGGAAGTCTCACGTGGGTGAAGTGTCATCCCTGTAAACAATGGTATGCTGTGAATATTAGTTCTGACTTCTATACTGCGTAGGCCGGATTTTGAAATGAGAATTTTCCCATATAAAAAAACTGTATGAAAGGTGAAGGACATCCATGAATACAACAGATTACTACTACCATAATCAACACCAGAATTTTACAGAATCATGCTACTAGAATCTCTAGGTTTACCAAGATGATTCAGGGCCTGAGCACACTTTTATAGCGATTTCTCATTTTTAGCTGTTATGTCCAGGTCTTTTTCAGTCCCTCTGACTATGCCTTGTGGCTTCATAGGAAATCATAGGCTGGGCTAAAAGAGCTGGGATCCTTTCTTCTTCCACCTGTCCTGGAATGATGCCCTTGCGTCGCCCCATTCCAGTCAATGCACTTTACAACGGGAGACACCATCACATTTGCCTGGCAAGGTGGGGACAAGAAGGGCTTTCCAGTGCCGAATCTTCCAGTGTATCTCCAGCCTGATTGCTAGGCTCTCACAGTTTCCTAATCAGGGTATTAACATTAGAGAGCAGCAAATAACCCAGCTCCTGAAATTCAGCAAGGCACATAATTATCTTACTCCTAGTGATCTGAGGTTAAGGCTGAAACAATTTTCCTTATCCAAGTGAAATGCTACTTCGTTGTCCCCTAACTGCTCACAGACCACCCATTTTGGATAACTCATTTTTGTTGTCTTGACTTTTTATTACTGTATTTTCTCTCTCTCTCTCTCTCTCTCTCTCTCTCTCTCTCTCTCTTGCTTGTCTCACTTTGTCACCCAAGCTGGAGTACAGTGGGGAAGTCTCGGCTCACTGCAACCTCTTCCTTCTGGGTTCAAGCAATTCTCCTGCCTCAGCCTCCCGAGTTAGCTGGGATCATAGGTACACACCACCATGTCCGGCTAATTTTTATATTTTTAGTAGAGATGGGGTTTCATCATGTTGGCTAGAGACTGGTCTTGAACTTCTGACCTCAAGTCATCCACCCATCTTGGTCTCCCAAAGTGCTGGGATTCCAGATGTAAGCCACCACACCAGCCTATTACTGTATTTTCAAGAGCTTCAGCTTCAGTTGGCATATGAGCTAAGAAGAGACAACAGGTGCTAGTCTAACTAATTGCTTTGCTATGACATAAAAAGTACTTCCAGGTTCCCAGGCTGGGATGAGGAGATCCTTACTGCTCCTCTACACATCTCAATTTTATTCCTCACTTTAAGTTCTGTAATTTAGAATACTTTGGTCCTGATACCTGATTTCTGTGTTGTTACAAGTCAAAGAAACCTAACTTGAACTAGTTTAGGCAGAGGGGGATTTATTTTCAGAAAACTATAGTGTTTCACAGAATCCTAGTGCAAGAATAGGGCTGGAACTTGGGAACAACTGGATTTGGCTATCTGAATGTTATCAGGACTCTACCGCTCATCTTTGTGCCCTTGTGCTTGTCTTCTCTCACTCACTCCCTCTCTCTCTTTCTCTGTCATTCTCTCTCTCCCTCTCCATCTCTCCCTCCTTCCCTCCCTTCCTCCATCCTTCAACCTCCCTCTCTAGTCTATATAATAATAAAACCAGCTCCTGACAATTATCAAACTTCACAGCTTACAACCCAAGTACCCAATAAGATGTTGGCTCTTCTTCAGTTCCAGCTCTAGCTTATCCTTCTCAGTTTCAGTTCCGTAATTCCTCAGTACTTGCTCTCATCAGCCTGGCTTTGGACAGATGCCATTCCCTGCACCAGTGATCTGTTGGGGGTGGTCATAAGACCGTGGCTTCCATGATAACCATAAGAGTGGTTCCCACCAGGCCGGGCGCGGTGGCTCACGCCTGTAATCCCAGCACTTTGGGAGGCCGAGGCGGGTGGATCACGAGGTCAAGAGATCAAGACCATCCTGGTCAACATGGTGAAACCCCGTCTCTACTAAAAATACAAAAATTAGCCGGGCATGCTGGCACGTGCCTGTAGTTCCAGCTACTCAGGAGGCTGAGGCAGCAGAATTGCTTGAACCCAGGAGGCGGAGGTTGCGGTGAGCCGAGATCGCGCCATTGCACTCCAGCCTGGGTAACAAGAGCGAAACTCCGTCTCCGAAAAAAAAAAAAAAAAAAAAAAAAAGAGTGGTTCCCACCAGAAGGGGATGCCTTCCAGACATAACATAAAGGAGTCCACCATGCTAACTTTTATGGATACAGAGGAAAAGATAAATCTGCAAAGTAGATAAGGAAGGATATGTCAGAGAGGCAGAAGGAAAAGTGGGGAGACCATAATTTTGGGGAAGCCAAGAAAGGACAGAGGTTCAAAAAAGAAGGAGGGGTCATTAATCCAAAATTTCAAAGACAGGAGTGGTTACTGTAGAAAAAGGAACCTTGGGACTTAAGAATAAGGAGGTTGTTGATTATCCCGACAAGAAGTAGTTCTAGTGGGCAGTAGGAAATGGAATTGGGATATGTAGTGAAAGCCAGAGTTTAGTGGTTTCCAGAGTGAGTAAGAAGTGAATCCCAGCACTTTGGAAGTCTGAGGTTGGAGGATCACTTGAGGCCAGGAGTTTGAGTCCAGTCTGGGTAATATAGCAATAGCCTGACTCTACAAAAAAAAATACAAAAATTATCCAGGTGTGGTTATTACAGGCACACCTGTAATCCTAGCTACCCAGAAAGCTGATGAGGGAGGATTGCCTGAGCCTTGGAGCTGGTAACTGCAGTGAGCCATGATTGCGCCACTGAACTCCAGCCTGGATGACAGAGCGAGACTGTCTTTAAAAAAAAAAAAAAATAGATACTACATAGACAATTCTTTTTTATTTTTATTTTTTAAAAAGCCAACTTATTTTTTATGAGAAAAAAATATACATCCTAAGTGTAATATTTCCAAATTAAAAAAAATACAGCATGTGAAATTATATTTCCATATTTTTAATTTGCTCATGTTTGCTGAAATCATTCTATTTATGGAAATGAATGGAATTGTTAAATATATACTGATGTGACTGGCTCATCTTGTCTTACCTTGCTTTGAAGGAAACTAGCTCTTATTGGAAAAAGACAACAAGATAAAATAAGAATGGGATTAAAAAAAAAAAGTGTTTACAAAGCAAAACAAACAACCCCACAAGAACAAAAAGCAGGAACAAGTCTCTTGTAAACACGTGTTACCATTAAACTCCGGGGACTTTATGCAACTGGGTGCCTGAGCAATATCCACGGTGCCATGCCTTACAAATGAGTAGTGTGCTAAGTTTCTTTCTTTCATTATTTGGAACGAAGAACATTTTTTCGTAGACTCAAATATTCCACTGGATAGGAGGATTCTCTGGTTCACAAACAAAATTCAAAATGTTATACTGAACCCAAGTTTCTCTTCAAAGAATCAGTATGTCAGTATGTTCAGCTCTCTTATTCTTTAATTCCCCATTTTAAAATTTAACTTCCTTGTAATTCGAGTAAACAACCTTCTCCACCGGTTCTAATCAGTAGCTCATACCTGTTTCCCTGGCCCCAGGCTCCATCCTGACTCATCCCAATCACCTGCTCTAGTACCTGCTCTGACCCACCCATAACCGTCCTTCCCGCCAAAACACCCACCCTGTCACTCCAGTTCAGATCTCTGCTCTCTTTAAAATAGCCAATCAGGATTAGTCTAGCTTGTGCAGTCTAACCCTAGCCAATAGGGGAACAACACAGCAGTAGGAACGACCCCGCCTTCCCCCCTTCAGGCATAAATACCTCTCCATGCTTGTCCAAGCTTTCAGCCGCCATTACTCTGTCTGTGAGCCTCACTCCAAAAGGCAAGAAATTTCTAGTAAGGGAAATTGAGCCTCACCCCAAAAGGCAAGGTATTTCCAGTCAGGGAACTTGAGCCTCACTCCGAAAGGCGAGATATTTCCAGTCAGGGAAACAGCCTTACTCTAAAAGGCGAGATATTTCCGTCAGGGAAATTGAGCCTTACCCCAAAAGTCAGAAACACGTGAGCCCAAAAGAGAAGACATTTCCATTAAGGGAAATTGAGCCTCACTCCAAAAGGCGAGATATTTCCAGTCAGAGAAACTGAGCCTCACTCCGAAAGGCGAGATATTTCCAGTCAGGGAAATTGAGCCTTGCCCCAAAAGTCGGAAAAACGCGAGCCCAAAAGACATTTCCATTAAGGGAAATTGAGCCTCACTCCAAACGGCGAGATATTTCCAGTCAGGGAACTTGAGCGTCACTCCAAAAGGCGAGATATTTCCAGATATTTCCAGTCAGGGAAGCAGACTCACTCCGAAAGGCGAGATATTTCCAGTCAGGGAACTTGAGCGTCACTCCAAAAGGCGAGATATTTCCAGATATTTCCAGTCAGGGAAGCAGACTCACTCCGAAAGGCGAGATATTTCCAGTCAGGGAACTTGAGCGTCACTCCGAAAGGCGAGATATTTCCAGATATTTCCAGTCAGGGAAGCAGACTCACTCCGAAAGGCGAGATATTTCCAGTCAGGGAACTTGAGCGTCACTCCAAAAGGCGAGATATTTCCAGATATTTCCAGTCAGGGAAGCAGACTCACTCCGAAAGGCGAGATATTTCCAGTCAGGGAA